>NEWO01000042.1:540753-564106 GCA_003013225.1 Phalaenopsis aphrodite | reverse complement strand
AATAAAAATTATTAAATTAGATTCAAATGATGTTTTAATATAAATAATAATTTTTAAATCTTACTCAAATCTTTATTGTCTTATGTCTTATAGCTACATGATTAGGGTTGTTAAAAGGACTATTTGTTCGTGAACAGCTCGTGTTCGGCTCGTTAGCCGAATACGAACATAATTTTTGACTTTGAAATATAAACGAGCGGAACACGAGCTGAGCATGGCTCGCTCGTGTGCGACTTGTTTACACCCCTACTATTAAGTGACATCAAATTGCTTTTTTTCTATTTTATTTACAGAATTGATACGAATGCAAACAACATATAATAACTCCAGTCAGTCTTAGAATTGGTGGGACCCATCAATAAAGAAATATCAAATTCAATCATAGCCTAATCTATTTAAAATCACAAAATAGGTACGTTTTTTTTTATTAATTAAAACGTTTCAGAATGCACATTGTAATGCATTTATTTACAGTTTTTTATGGTCTCATCTGAAAACCAACCTAACACCATTAAGGGTGCATTCGGTGAAGTTTGTGCGTTTCAGAATAAACAACTTATCTTGAAACACAGCCAGCAGGTCAACTGCAGGGCGACCTGCTGCCCACGTTTAGTGTAAAAATGGAATCGGGTTTTCGGATAAGCAGATAAAATGTGCGATCCAATCGGTACCGCAGCGTTTTCAAAAACGCCCCCCCGCACTTATAAGCTGCCCCAAACGGGCTCTTAATTTTGATAAATTTAGTATCTTTCACCATCAAATTAGGTGGCATAAAGTTTTATTTAATGGAATTGAGTTCATTGTTCAAACTATTTTTTTTTTAAATTATTAACTTAGAATGTAGGCAGCTCATAAAGTAATATTTTAACTTGATGGAATGTTTTATTTGAAAAGTGTGGGTGTGTTCGCTGGGTTAAGCCACCATATGACAACTACTCCACAGCTACTGCACATGTTAGTTTGAAGTTGGAACATAGAACTTGTGAGTTGTGAATAGAATATTAAGAAATTTTAGTGTTTTTAAATTTGACCAGGAAATTAAAAAAAAAGTTTGGAAAATGGATTCTTTTTAGAGAAAAAGGAATTAGAAGGAAGATGGATGATCTTAGACTTCTCTGTTATAGATTGTTTGAAATTGTGCATTTAAAACGTGTATTTTTATTATGGGATAAATTTTGATTTAACTATATATATATATATATATATATATATATATACAGCGTTGGTGTGTTCGTGTGTGTATGTGTGTCTATATATATTTGTGGCTCAAACATACATTTAGGCCTAATCACAATCTAATTTGAATTCTGATAATCAAATGTTAAAACACAAGTTTAAATGCTTAACTCATATGTATTGGTGAATAAAACATCACAAAATCTTACGTCATGAGCAAGTCCACCCGTCACCTACTCGACGACAAACATATCTCTAAAGTTATATTTCTCAAAAAACCTCCAAAATTCATTTGGCATGACCCTAAAATTTATAATGAAAGTATGCATTAAGAATACACCAGCACGAATCCAGAGAAGATCCAACTGTCCAAAATGAATGAAGTACAACAAATGAGGCCCACCGGCACGAGATCAAAAGACCCACTTTTCCAAATGGATGCAAACATTTGAGCCAAAGATGAAGGACAACTGAGCTAGGAGAATGACAAAAATATTGATCTGAGTCTGAACCGATCTGACTAGAATGAGATAGATAAGGAATCAAGTTAGCCATTGACATGTCTTTTAAAATGCTAAATTGTATTTAACTTTTGTACTTATTTTTGAATAAAATTGCACTTTAAAGAAGAGTATTTTTATGTTTTTCTTGTTGATATAATAGGTAGGAATCATGGAGCGAATTGGAGTTGAAACGAAGTGAAGCGGAGGTAAAATGAAGAAAAGGGTAAACCAACATACTAGCGCCTATGTGCCACTCCACTGGCACCATGGTGCTAACTCCTGGTGCCTAGGCACTCCCAAGAAACCCGAGAAGGTGATGCCTAGCCGCCACAAACTGGTGCCTAGGTGCCAGAGTCTTCCCAGCAAATAAAGAAACCAGAACTACCTGGGACGATTTCAGGATGAAGAAGGGAGTTATTTAATAAATCTGGATGGTTGGAAAAGCACTTCCTTGGCATTTCTAAGTCCAGGGATCCTCCAAGGATGCCAAGAAGTCATAGATAGGAGTGAGTAGAGATTGCAGATTATTACCTTTTCTTGAGAGGGAATTTTAGTGTAATTCTATAAGGGGTTTGTATTAGCATTGCAGAGAATAATAGAATGCTTTGTTGAAGGGATTCACATCTCTTTTTCATAGAGAAAAAAGCTAAGTATTGTGTTATTTATTTACTTGTCACTCTTGTAAACACATATTTGGTGGATTTTCTTTAGTATAATGAAGTTTCCTATTGTGTTAAACATGTTTTGTGAGTAGAATTCCTTTACCCTTCTCTTGTGATGAATAAGTTGAATGTGTGGGATTTTAGAATGCTTATTAAATTGATCTTTAAACGTTAAGATGATGGTTTTTACTTCATGCTTAATTTACTTAGAAATATGATCAATTGGTATGTTAAAATTTGTTGTCAATCCATAATGACTCGAGAGATCTATGAATTTAACAACTAAAAGAAACTGCATTGCACTAGTGGATGAACAAAAAGTAATTCATAGGGCAGTACAAATAGATAGGGAAATAGGCTTTGATGGGTGTAAATTGGGGACTCTAGGGTGACTGGCTAGAATCCTAATCTGTTTGATCTAGTGTTTAATGAATTAAAGCTAGGTTAGCCAAATTGAGGGTATAAATTGAAGACTCTAGAGTGACATGCTAGAATTGTTACCAATGTAATCTAGGTTTTAAGGAATTAATTGTAGGTTAACTAAACTTTTTTATCCACTCGACAGAGGGTAAAGAAGAAGAATGTTCATATTTATCACTGGCTACATTAGCAATTCATAGTATTTGATTCTACAATTTACTTATAAAATCACAAGTGAAAGGTTGATTTTATATCTTGATATTCATTAACCCAATTGATCTAGATAGGTTTAAAATAGTCATAGAATCTTAACTTGGGAGTAGTTGTTAGGAAAATTTATTTTAATCGACATTCCAAACTGAGACCTTAGTATAAAAGACTAGAACTTCTCTTATTGAACTCATTATCTCGTTCTCTGTGGGATCGACAATCTGAACTCAATAGATCCCTATATTTTTGAAACAATGTGTATACTTGCGTGAGAAATCCTAGTGAATAATAATACTTAATTTTAAAAACTCAACATATTTGCTAAGGAGCAGATCAAGTTTTTGGTGCCTCTACCATGACTTATATAAAAAGTGTTAATCACTTAGGTGGATCAAGTTTCTGGCGTCATTTTTGGGGAATGATAGTAAAAAAACTTTAAGAGAATTTTAGTTGAATCTGTAAGACTTAGATCTGAGCATTGTAGTGTTTTTATATAGTGTGTTTTAAGTAGTATATGTTATTTAAAAGTGAATATCCAAAAATAATATTTTTGAGTGTTTGACGTACTTGATATCTATCCTATTAGTTAAGTTGTTAGAATTGAATGTGTAGTTTGAGAGCTGCAGACATTGAACCCTATGACTCAGAACTAGAGAAAACTTTTAGGAAGATTTGAAAATAGAAAATACTTCAAAAATCTAATGTAGAAATGGCGGATCAACCTATTAACGAAGATTCAGTTAATGATCATAATGCTAATAAACTTTTAAGGGATTATGTGAACCCTTAAGTGGATGAATCCATTTAAATATACAAACTCCCACCGTAAAGGCAAACACTTTCAAACTTAAGCCTCCTATAATTATAATAGTGCAAAATAATCTATTTGGACAATCCCCGTCTGAAATCCTTAACTTACATATTACAAGTTTCCTAGAACTCTACGCCACATTCATGTACAATAGTGTTTCTAATGATGTTGTTAGACTTAAACTTTTTACCATTTACCTGAGGGATAAAACCAAAACGTGGCATAACTCATTAGCGCCTGGATCAATTAGGAAGTGGGGAGATTTAGCCCAGAATTTCCTAGTAAAGTATTTTCCACCATAAAAAACTATTTAGTTGAGGAATGATATCATGTCAATTTATCAACATGATGAAGAATCAATTTATGAGGCCTAGGAAAAATTGAAGGAACTTCTTAAGAAGTGTCCACAACACGTATTACCTGATTAGCTTATTATTCAAACCTTCTACAACATATTAGTTAGATCTTTAAGATCGATCATCAATGCTACCGCTTGAGATTCACTTATGTCGAAAACATATGAAGAAGCTTATTCTCTTATAGAGGAGATGACCATCAACAACTTACAATGGCCCTTCGAGAGAGTAAACTCCAAGAAGGTAGCAAATAGTTATGAAGCTGATGCACTTACTATTTTAACTTCTCATGTTGCAGCTATTGCGAGAAAGTTAGACCAATACGGAATGAGTCAACCTCAAATTACCCCAATCATTGAAGAAAACTTATTTGGACAGTTGCTTGACACTAACCCTTTTGAAAATATCAATGCGAAAAACAATCGACCAAATAACCCATCTAATTTTTACAACCCAAGCTAGGAGAATCATTCCAAATTTAACTAGAATTACAACTCCGGAGGAAGAAACCCATTGTGAGAAAAATCAAGTTAATCCTATAGTTAATTGGAATCATCAGGGTACTTCTAACTTTGGACCTTCTTTTCCTCTTGAATGCAACTCTAACGCATAGTATAAGGAAAAGAAGTTATCTATAGAAGAGGTTGTTATTCAATTAGGGAGTCAGCTGCAAAGCCAAGATGCTACAATAAGAAACATAGAAAACCAGCTATGACAATTTGCTAACTCACTTAGCAATCGTCTCCAAGGAACTCTTCCAAGCAACACTAAGATAAACCCTATGGAATAGAACAATGAGCAAGTTAAAAGTGGAACAACTAAGTAGTGGAAGAGAGATGTAGGATGTAGTTCAAAAAAGAGAATGAGGTTGAAAAAGAAACCATGGAAACTAAAACAACTAAAGAACATGTTTCTAAGGATTTGAAGAAACAAGCCTCTTCAAGTAAGATAAACATAGAAAGACCACCTCCACCATTCCCTCAAAGACTCTAAAAACAAAAATTAGACCAGCAATTCTCAAGATCTATAAAAGTATTCAAGAAATTAAGTAACTTAGAAGAATTTGGCCTAGAATAAAAAAAAACCTAGGGAGAACCTGACCCAAAATTAAGGATACTTTGAACTATCGTATAGGGATCCATTTCTTATGAATTATAACAGAGAAATTAATATGCAAATAGAAAAAAACATTGGGAGAATTTTGAATTTAGAAAAAACCATTAGGAACAATAGTTTGAATTGATCCTCGAAATGCCCTCAAGATGATTATTATAGAGCTAAAAAGGATAAGTTGCAATAAAAAAATAAAATTTGAATATTTATTAGAAATTCCCATATCAACAAAAAAGATTAGGTGATTGATTAGGGGTTACTAAAATGAAATTTTGAGTCGAGAGGAATCATTATTTGTCGGGCTGACGACGTTAAACCAAGTGCTTCTTGGGAGGCAACCTAAGGTACATATGCATTAGTTTGTTCTTGAGTTATGACTGCTTGTAGTTTGTTGTGTTCGTTGTTTGTGTGGATTGGATTGTTCGAGGTTGATTGTGGACGTTACGATGTTGTGTTGATTGTTTGATTGTATATTAGTAGAATTAGATAAGATGTTTATCTATGTTTAGTTTCATTACTGTCATTGAGATGCTGATGTATTTCCTTTTACAGGTTGTTTGGACATAAGTTGTCAATGTTTATAAATTTAAAATATTTCTTGATAAATGTACTTATTTTTTTAAATTTTTCTATGTTGATGCTTGTACTTTTATTTAGAATTACTTCAGTTCAATTTCACTTGGCATGTTTAGTTTAGATTTACTTTCTACTTGACACCATTCTTTAGTATATTTGCAAATGTTTCTGATAGACACCTGTGGTAGATTGTACTTCTGAGTTGTGATTTTTCTTTCTGCTTATATTTTATATATTAAATGCTATATATATTAAAAAGCATGCTTGGGGGGAGGAGAAAATTTTTTAAAAAAGGTATACTTTATTTGTCCTTAATAGCCTAGTTATAAATTTGATATCACTTTAGAATGACTTGTCGTATGTGGTGTTATCTTTAGGATGCTATAATTTTGATTTTGGGGATGTTTTAGAAAACTTAGTTGAAATTCTTAATAGGACTATTCTAGAGTTAAGGTATTTTGTAGGAGACAATACAAAAATGATTTTACTATTTATTTTAGAAAAGTATTGTATTTTTGAAAAAACAAAGATTCTTAGATTTACACTATAATAAAGCCTATTTTTAAAAACTAATTCTTACAATTTTCAAGAAAAGGAAAGGGTTGAGTTCTTAACTTTAGGAGGAGGAAAGTGAAATTCAAAACCATTAAAGACCTATCCATATATAGTAATCCTCACCTGAAAATTTAAGGATTAAAAAGATCCTGAAAAAAAAATTAAATATGAAAAATTGAAGAGAAGCTTGAGGAGAAGCCTAATCAACAATTGGTTTCGTATGAATCTTCTTAAAGAAAAAAACTTAGATACAATCGTAAGCTTATTTTTATTTCAAAAAGTATTCGCAAAATTTTTACAAAGGAGGGTACTTAAATTTTGTCTATTACACTTTCTAGGAATCCTATGTTTAGAAAATTGCAATTAATTTTGAAGTATATAGAAAATAAGAATTCATAAGTTAAATACAAAATATACTTACACTCTAGTCCTAGGCTGATTCACTAGAATCTCTTCTAAGTTGCACTATGACATTTCTGAGACAAAATTGTAGAAAATGTTAATGAAATCCATAATCTCAAATCAGCAAATTTAATTTTCAAAGTTACAGTGTTATTTGAGGACAAGTAATGTTTAAGTTTGAGAGATTTTAACATGTTTTTTAGAATGTTAAATTTCCTTTACCTTTTGTACTTATTTTTGAAATTGCACTTTAAATGATGATATTTTTATGTTTTTTTTGCAAGTATAATAGGTAGGAAACATGGAGCGAGATGGAGTTGAAACAGAGCGAAGCATATGCAAAACGGGCAAAAGGGTAAGCCTAGGCACCAGAAAATCCTAGGAAACCCGAGAAGGTGGTGGTTAGGCACCACAAAATGGCACCAGATGTCAGTTCTCCCAGCAAACAGAGAAGGCGGTGCCTAGGCGCTACAGACTGGGCACCTATGAGTCAGAACTTCCTGAGGCGGTTTCAGGATGAACCAGAGAGTTATTTGACAAATCCAGATGGTTTGAAATGCACTTTTTTGACATTTCTACGTCCAGGAATCCTCCAAGGATGACAAGAATTATCCCCATCTATATCACCACCACTTTGAACAATAGACCCTAGTTATCTAAAATGTTCACGACTTTAAGTGATTTGATCACCCATAGTTACAACTTTGCCACTAGAGCTACTACTAATAAAATTACATTTCATTTATTAAATTTTAGATCTGCTCAAATGAAGGCTTTTAGACTTCAATGTAGACCACCATAATTCAAGTTTTTTTATGAACTTGTTCTCTACCCTTATCCACAAGAAGGACATCATCAGTGAAAAGCATACACCAAGGTGCATCCTCCCGTAAAAGTCTAATAATAGCATCCATAACTAAACCAAAAAGATAAAGTGTTAAAATTGATCCTTGATGTAATCCAATTAAAATAGAAACATACGTGGTCATTCCTCCTTCTGTTCAAAGACAAGTAATAGCTCTAGTTTACATTTGCTTAATGACTTGAATATAATTCATAACAACACATTTCTTCTCTAGAACTCTCCAATTGACTTCTCTAGGAACTTTATCATAAGCCTTTTATAAATCAATAAAAATCATATGTAGATACATCTTACTCTCTTTGAACTTTTCCATCAAACCTCTCAATATATGTATAACTTCAATAGTAGACCTGCCCGGCATAAATCCAAACTAATTATGAGAAATTTTTATATCACATATTTACCTATGTTCAATTACCCTCTCCCATAACTTTAATTTATGACATCAATTTAATTCCTCTATAATTCACACACTCTTGTGTATCCCCTTTGAAAAAATGGGGAGCAAAATACTCATCATCCACTCCTCAAGAGACTTTTTTAGTTTTCAAAATAAAATTAAAGAGTTTAGTAAGTCAAGAAACTCTCAAATCTCCTAAATATTTCCACACTTCATTGAGATATCATCAGACCCTACAGATTTTTCAATTTTATTTTTCTTTAAAGCCTCCTCAACTTCTTTTTAACTAATGTGATGGTAAAAATAAAACGTTGTATTATTATTAATGATATTAACATTACTAAGGTCATTCGTATTTTTGAAAACATTATTGAAATTTTTTTTTAAAATAGTTCACCCACCTATTTTGAATATCTTCATCTAACAAAAGTATTTTTTAGCTTCATCTTTAATAGACTTTACTTGTATTAAATCAAAATCTAATATAGCTCTATCTTCGTCATTAATGACTCCAAATTCTTTGTTGTCATGAATATTTTTAAAATCTTCTACTACTCTACAAACATGTTCATCTAAATCTTCCCCAATAAAAATTCTTTCTTCAAGAGTTATCATTTGTATTAATTCTTCTAGATCATTCCAAAAAAAAAACCTATATCAAAACATACTTAAGGAGCATAAGCACTTATAACATTATAAATCTTAATATCAACAATAATCTTTAGGGTTATAATTCTATCTCAAAATCTATTAATTTTTACGACATTATCTTTCAAACTCTTAATTATAATTACACATACATCATTTCTAATGTGATTCCCACCAGAATACTAAAGTTTAAAACCTAAGTTATCAATCTTCTTAATTTTCTCTTCAACTAATTTAATTTCTTGAATACATAAAGTATTTATCTTTCTATGAACAACAATATCTAGCAATTCCATTACTTTACCTGTGAGAATGTCTATATCCAATAATCTTATCATAATATTAGTTTCATGGAGTGACTTCATTGCTCGTATCCATCCGTAATGTGGGAAATCATCCTTCTTTGACAGCGTCGGTGTAGCCGCCTCGCATAATTTTCACTGTATTCAGATCATACAACATGTCGCTTCTAAGGGACACCCTAGTATTAACACAAGGATTTTAATAAATAATGTCCTAATTTTTCAACAAAAATTTTACGTTGGCTGTCGATTACTTAACGCAACCCTTCACTTTTCAAATTGAAACAAAAATAATAATGACAATTACAAATTGCATTGCCTTTAGCTCTTTAAAAACACTAGCCCAATCGCCAAAAAAAAAAAAAAAAGACAATTAGTAAAGCAACAATTTAGAAACTTTAACACCACTTATGAGACACTATAAAGCCAAAATGGAAAGAAATATAAGAGATCTTTCCGGAGATTAAATTTTACTAACTATAGCCACTCTTAATAACTTTGTTTTCCAAGTAGTGAAAGAATGGCAATGCGAACAAGCCAAAACGAAAATCCAAACCACTTCACTCATCTCTACAATGTGATTATTTTGTGATTCTCCCAATCATTTTTCTCTCCTATAATTGAAATATCTCGCTTAAGTATCCTCAAATTTTGTTAAATGCAAAAAAATTAAATATTCGCAGATAAGCTCGCTAGAAGGAAAAAAAATATTGCATCAGGACTCCGCACGTAGAGTTACGTGTGTAGTCCAATGAAATTACGGTGATTGGCCCGGTAACACAAGAGAATACTCCCCTCGTGTTATTCCATGTTATTTATGTGTTATTGTGTGTTATTCATGTGTTATTGTGTTCTGGGAATATTCCCGATGTTATCATAACACATCAATAATACTTGAATAACGCTAAATAATACATGAATAACACACAATAACATCTGAATAACACTAGAAGAACATTTTCTTATGTTATCAGACGGATTTTTTTTTCTACATGGCATGATTTCATTAGACTCCGCATGATTTCATTAGACTGCGCATGTAACTCTACGTGCTGAGTCGTATGCAATATTTTTTCCACCAGAAGAGTGTAAGATTCTCAGTAATATTTCAGTTAATTTTATTAAGGAAAATTTATATACATATCACACAATTCTTATATATTTACATTTCTAAAACCTAAGATTTGATAATTACACTTAACCACTTCGATGTTAAGAAATTGTTTGGGATCAATTTTATTATTTTTTTATTTGTCCTTAAATGTAATATACCCCTTTTATTAATTGGAATTAATACAAGGTATAGTGCGCTATGGGGGCCTCGGAAAAGGATGCTAGACTTCAGAGTTTGCACTTGTGCATCAGAAACAGTTTTGAATACCTGCCTCCATTAATGGATTTTGACCTGTATTCCTCACAAGCCACCAACAAAATTCAATTATTTGACATGAATCTCGAGAAATGATACGACCTCGAGATAATTTTTTGAATAAAAAATATTCAAACTTTGATAAAAAAATATCTAGAGCTCTGATTTCAGCAAACTTATAAGCAAACTGACCGACTCGACAAGAATAACCCAATATTACCAAAATTGATCCAATCCGAACAAAATCAAGCCCAGATCAAGTCATTACACCGCTTTTAGAAGTTTTCAAGACATATTTAGAAGGTCAAACAAATGTAAATTCTGATGAGTCAATTCTGATGAGTCTATAGTCAAATCGAGCATCTTGACAAGACGAATCCAACGAGTCCGAGATCACTCAAATATTCATAAAATGTAATGTGATAGAGGGTGGTCCTCTAAACCGTCCGATCAAAGTAATTTATATTTCTGCATTAATTGCACTCATAATTCTATAAATAGAGTCTCATCTCTCTCATGAGCGGGAGAAGAGAGCTTGAGGCTTGAGAGAGAACTTAAAGCTTTGAAAATGAGTTGAAATCCAACACCAACCCTGCCACAATCGATCGCCGTGGTCGACCACAACTGACCGTCGTCGACACCCGCAAACTGCTTGCGACCACCGCTAACCGCTACCAACCACCTCCTACCGACCACCACCATTTCCAACAACAAACTCATTCGTATATCAGCGTTGTAACTTGGGAAGATTGGTAACCCTTTCTCGTCTGTGGTACCAGTAAATGCAACTGTAATCAACATTTTATAGGAGAACTTTTCAACTGGGTCAGAGCCCCAAGGTTTTTCCCTTTGCGAGTTTTAGTGTCATTACTATTATTTTTCTCTCTTCTGAGTGTGTGTTGAATCTTTGCACCACGTTAAGACAATAATATGTTATTCTACTGTCACAAATTTTCTAGCATGCATTAGTTTGACATCGTTTGTGGGAGGCGAAATTGCGTTTAGAATTTTTTTCAACTCTAAGCACCGAGCCCCTACTTCATTTCCTAATGATGTATATCATCCAACTGCAAAGAAACCTCATTTACATCTTTAAGATCATCTCTGAAGTATTCTTCAATGTGGGAGGCAACCTTCACTGCAGTCTCGAAAGCTTGTTAACGTTAACGTTCCGGGCATTATTGTAGCTTAGTTGCTCCTCAAATCTTATTCAAATATAGCCTTTCACATCTTCTTCAGACTGTGGGACAACCTTCACTGTAGTCTCGAAAGGTCGTTAACATTAGCATTAACGTCCCGGGCACAACTGTGGTAGGGTAGTCATCATATATTTCGTTCAAACAATAAGACTTTGACAACCGCTCCTAAACATGGGACAATCTTCGTCATATATTATAACACTTCCTCAGTGCCACGTCACTGTACTAGTGTTCTTCAATTATATCAAGAAGTTGATTTGTTCAAGGTTCGATACATGGGCTATTTTACAAGCTCGCGTGGAAAATACCTCTATTAGGGGCAAATGATTCAAAAGCAACAACTAACGAGTTATAAAACATGATCATTGAGTATGATTGCAACCATATTTCTAATAAAACATACGGTCCATTGCAACCTACACCTGTCTTGAGCAACACAGAGCATCTCTAACACCTCTTTCTATGCTTAATCAATCCAAGGGAAATTTGATTCGAACTCTTCCATTAGAAGCTGCAGTTGTCAAGCAAAGGCTTCGGCATACAGCCTTGGATAGGTCAAAAATACTTAAAAGATTTCCTTCGACCTCTTCCATAATAGATTACGATCATCAAGCAAAAGATTTCTCAATTGATTTCATATGACTTTGTCCGTTACGGGTTAATACCGTCGAACATCTCTATTATACAACTAAAAAATGGTCTTATATCCTTAATAAATTCTCCTTTGAACCATGCCCCTCGAAGTCAAGTTTAAGAGACAAAACTCGATAAGTTGAGTCTAGGAGGCAAGACTCAATGTGAAGCTATGATGCTGCTAAAAGACAAGCCCAGGAAGCAAGTCTCAATAGAAAGCTACCATGCTCTTGAAAGTAAAGCCCAAGAGGCAAAACTCGGTGGGACCATTCGGTACCCCTTGGAAGTTGAACGGCAAAAACTTGATGGGAAGTTACGGTGCTTCAAGAACTCAAGCCAATGAGGCAAGACTCAATGTGAAGCTGACATGCCCCTATAAGACGAGCACAAAAGGCAAGTTTCGATGGGAAGCTAATAGTAAACAGGGTCATCACTAAAAAAGACTCTAAGAGAGCAAGTGGTTGACAGGGTCTCCATTGAAAGACAGCAGAAGGCTACAAGCTTCAGAATGCATAGATATATTAAAGACATCAAAAGGTTAAAAGCCTCAAAAGACACACACGTACATAGCAGGCCAATGAAAGCTACGAATCACAGAAGGTATCAGTTCATTTCAAGCTCCTATAAGGCATAAGTCCCAAAGAAAGCTACAAACTCATACGGCACTGGCCTCAAAAGTTACGCGATTCTCCATTTTGTAAAATACGTATGTTAACTTTAATTACAGAATTTCAGACAATTGAGAAGTCACAAAAACCTCAAAAATAACGTCAAATACGTACAAGGAAATATATTATTATCATCTACAAATGTCACACCAGATGATTAATAAGACTATAAAGAATAACAAAAGGCTACAAGAGATATTGCAAAGACAGAAGCACAAAAATCACCCCTTAAAGCGTGGCAGGAAAACTTTAGCATTTATTCATCCCCACCGAAATGTGCAGCAACAACAAGCAAGATCTTGAGTCACATGTTGGGCAGAAACGAAGATAACTTTCCTCATCTCAAATGTTACGCAAGACGAGAACAACTTTTTTTTTTGTGTAGCAACATGAAAGAAGATTTTGTTGATCGCTTGTTACACAAGACGGGAACGACTTTTTTTTGTGACGTAACACAAAAAAAATCCTATTAATCGCCTGCAACACAATATAGAGACGACTTCATCTGCGTCGCAACAAATAAGATCTTATTGTTTGTCTGCTACGCAGGATGGAGATGATTTTCCTCTTCATCGCAACGTGAAAGAAGATCTCATTGCTCGTCTGCTATGCAAAACATGGACGACTTTCCTCTTCGTTGCAGCGTGAAAGACGATATCTATCCTCATCAGTTCCTCATCAGTTGCACAGGACAGAGACGACTTTCCTCTTCATCGCAACGTGAAAAAAGATATCATTGCTCTCCTATTACGCAGGACGAGGACGACTTCTTCTTGGTTGCAACACGAAATATCTCGTTGCTCGTCTGCTACATAGAACAGAGACGACTTTCCTCTTGGCCACAACATAAAAGAAAATCTCGTTGTTTTTTTGCCATGCAGAATTGAGACGACTTTCTTATTCTGAAAAATTTCGCTAACAGAAGACTCCCCTTTGCACTCTCCCTATTTTTGTTCCTCTCCTTCTCCTCACTTGTTATTTTTCTCCTCATCCATGACTTCTATTTATAGACTTAAGAGGAGGCATACCACTAAAGGCAATCATTAAAAAAAATAAAAACTGAAATTTGCATTAATTCTCATCATTTCAACTTCCATCTCTTGGTCCTCCACATCTCTCATTCAAAATTTAAAAATAAAAAATAAAATTATTTCAGGTATTAAAAAATATTTTCATATTTTCTTCTTTAATTATTATTAGTTAAATGTAATTTAAATATATTTAAAGTACTTTTCAAACCAAATTTTAGTGTGCGTGTGTTTATATATATATATATATAAAGAAAAAAATGAATTTATATATATATATATGAAGAAAAATATGAATTTCATTTCACGTTCCGAATAAGCTTAGCCATCTGAATTCCCTCATTATAAGGAGGGATTATTGCGTGCGGACACCGCATGCATCTCTGCATGCGGTGTTCGATCTTGGCCATAGATCACGGTGATCTACGGTCAGGATTTTTTCCGTTTTTAAAAAAAAAATAAAAAAATTTAGGTGGGGCCCACCGAAATACATCAGGACCGTGATTTACGATCCGGATCGGAGTCTGCACGCAAGCTGCATGCGGACTCGGATCCGTATGGAATAATTTTTCCATTATAAGGAGGGGGGTGGGTGGGTGGGGTGGGGGGCGTTCCACAGGTCCAGCTCCACGTCGGTTCAAATTTCATCGGCTCAGCTCCTTAAACAGTTCGAATCTCGCAGCCCACAGTACAAATTTTCTGGGCCGATCCAACTACCGCAGCCCACCTTTCAACCCTACCGCAGCCCACCTTTCAACCCTCCAAATTCCCAGTCTCGTCCCGCCAGCCTGGCTCCCCACTCCCATTTATGCGGCTCACTATGTCAGACCGCAGCGTATTTTCATAGCCCGCACAGTGCTTCCGTAAAAATAATATTTTTCATGTTTTGCAGGGTGTACGAACCCCAAACACTCGTAGAAAGCAAGAGGGCACCAACTTCGCGAGTCCAACGAGCACAAGAACATTCAATTCTGACATCATTAAAGCACTGATATTTATCAAATATTGTCCAATCGATGAAACTCCACCGAGTCTTCCAATCAAAGTAATTCATATTCATGCATTAATTGCACCCATAACTCTATAAATAGAGTCACACTCCTCTCATAAGGGGGAGAGGAGAACTTGAGGCTTGAGAAAAATTTAAAGCTTTGAAAAGGAGTTGAAGTCCATCACCACCCCTACTACTGTCGATCATCGTCGTCCACCGTCAACCGCCACCGACTCCATCGACCACCACTGACCGTTGTCGACCACCACTGACCGCTGTCGAGCACCCTTATCGGTCACCGCCCATTCCAACAACACATTCGTACATCTATGTTGTAACTTAGAAAGTCTAGTAACTCTTTCACACCTATGGAACAAGTGGCTGCAAGTGTAATTATCTTTTTATATCAGAACTTTTCAGTTGGGTCAAACCCCCGTGGTTTTTCCTTTTCCAGATTTTTCAAGTAAAAACTTCTAGCGTCATTACAAATTTTCTTCTCTCTTTTGAGTGTGTATTGAATCTTTGTGTCACACTATAATGATAAATTGTTATTCTACTGCAGCAAATTTTCTAGCACGCATCAATTTCCGCCTTTGTCCTTCTGCATTGTTCTCAACATTTCTAATTTTATTTCTCCACTTCAAAACCAATTTTAAGATGGTCATAATCTGTACATATCTCTCAAGCTATTTGAAATGTGCTCATGGTTCTAAGATGATCATAAAGTATGCAATTAGAATGTCCAATAGTTAGATTACACCAGGCTAACTAAAGTGATTTAAGACCACAGGTCAAGAAATTAAGATTTTACATATAAACACAAAATTAAGAACGTATATTAAACTGAAGCAAAGTTTGAAAAGTTTGTGAACAATTCTAATGCCGAATGATACTCTACATGAGAAAGCTACGCAGTGCATAGCTTACTTAATAGCGGAAGAGAAGCTTTATTATTCAACAGCAATTACTTCAGCTATCAGTTTCTGAATCAAAGATTGGGAGTATGTTGAAAGCTGAAGAACCAAGATGAACTCCTCGAACTACCCCGTCATAGCCAACCTTTATCCTGTGACAGAGGAGCAAAATAGCATCCCATAATGCTGTTCTTCCCTGAAAATAGACCACGAACATTTTATGAGCAGATGAATTGCTTTATCAAAAATGGCCTAACCAATATGAACACAATGCTACAAACATTGCAGTTTTAAGATTTAGGGTCTGTTTGGGACAGACTTTTGTATGCTTTGTTTTTCAGACCGATTTTATTTGAGAAACTGTTTTCTTGTTGCTTCTAGAGATTTCTGTAATAGAAAGGTATTTTTTTCAATACGAGTTGTTAAAATGTGGTGGTTATTAGAAAGTTTTGATTTGACTTTTTAAAAATAAATAAATTTATAATAGTCACCGCAGCTATTTGAAAGCTATTTTTTTCTTTACAGCTACCCCAAACAGCTTTTTAAAAAGCATTTTCTTTTGAGGCTTTATGCATGCAACTGAAAAAGGAATAGATTTTCTCTAGTATCCCATGGTAAATATTTATATTGATTGATATAATGCTCATTCTTTTAAGCCTTGCAAATATACCAATTGAACTTATTTGTCTTTGTTTTAAATCAGCTTGCTTTAAGGAAAGGCAGGTGCATACTTGTATGATGTGCTGGGTATAATATGTTTTGCCCGCTTTTTGGAAGGCACAGGCAAAAAACTGCTTTCAGAAGCAGTAAATTTTCAGCATTCAGGCAGCAATTTTCTACAGCATGGACAAAATATTGCGTCCGGATGTCCGCACGTCCAGACAGCCAACCACAGCACACTGCATCACCCATCGAATGAGATGTATGACGATGTGGTGCCCTGTTGTTGCCCGTCCGAACGTGCGGTGTTCGGACGCAATATTTTCTAACATAAATGACACTATAAACAAACAAAGGCTTGGTAAAAGCTTTTTACTATTTACAAGTCAACCTTAAGAGTACTTGAAAAATACTTTGGATTAAACCTTAATGTCTTAAGAAATAAGAACTATAAATTTATAATTAAGAAAGCCAAGCAGACGATTTAAAATCAGCAAACGATTTGAAGTAACGAAGTTTAAAATAAGGAAAAAGGGTAAAAGGTAAAGAGTTTATCAAGAGTTTTATGCTTATATATAAGGAGACAATCACTGGCAAAAATTTTTAAGTTGATCGCTTGATTAAGGTGTTGATCAAGTTTCTAAAAACCATAGACCCCTATTTATAATTACAAAGCGATGTTGATTACCCATAAGACTTGGTAGAAAGCAAATCAATCGTTTCATGACTCACAAATCATACCAATCAGATGAAAATCACACATACCATAGAATAGAGAAGGCCAATCATAAAAACCACACAAAGTAGGTGGGGATCGCAAAGGAGTTAATAAAAGCCGTCGGATAGACGAGGCTGTGACGCAAAAAGCCACAAGAGGTGGCTATCATCAAAAAGTTGCATCAGGAAGAAGTTGCTAAAGGGGGAAGCTTTGGAAAAAGCACTCTTCACTTCAAGCCTCAGAGAAAAAATTCATTTCTGACAAATAATTTAGTCAAATTTTATCCAAGAGGTCTAGGCATTGCTCCTAGATTTTTAACAAAATACCCATGTATGTCCCTTTACAACTAAAGGTTCCTCTAATTTTCATCATCATTCACTAGTTAACATGATTTCATCTCCACTAATAGCTCTAGATAAAATATTAATATATCTGTTCAAAATCTATATAGTCTGTTGCATGAATAGAGAACAGAAAAAGAAAACATAAACATAAAAACATTGGTTTATAGTTCATATCATAAAACCAAATCAAATAAACTAAAAGCTGGACTAATGCCAAAATTGTCCAAGATGTTTTTAGCTTGAAAATATTCATTTTAACTTGTCACATGGCCCTATATGATCCAGTTTCTTCTTATAGCTAATTTGCTAATTTGTTACATGACCCTACATGATCCAATTTCTTCTTAAAGCCGAAAGAAAGACAAAGCCAAACTTATATAAAGCCAACCTTATAAAAAAACAGAAACTCTCCAAAAACTGCCACCTTACCAGATCTAGAGGAGAGTGAATTTCTTCCATCAGGAAGTTTTTAGTGATGAAGAACTAGTAGCCCGAGGATTTGATAAAGAATATCATAGGGGATGCCATGATCTTGAAATAAAGGTAGATATACAGTTTTTTACGGTTGTATGAATCTAGATGAATTTATTGAATAGCTCCAAATAGTGAAACGAGTCTTTAAATATAAGTTCCACCTAAGAGAAGGATAAAGCTGGCAGTTGTAATGCTCGGGAAGAATGCTTCCTTATGGTGAAAATTTTTAAAGCAACTATGTAAGCGTAAGGTAAAAAATAAAATCACTACTCGATCTAAGATATAACAAGAAATGCAGCACAAATACCTACCAACAAATTACAAATGGAATATGTTCTTGAGGCTTTACTACTTAGAAGAATGATATCTCAGTAAAGTAAATTATTGAGTTCGAGCAGCTTATGTTGATGTGTGAGTTGTTGAAGCCTAAGGAGAATATCATAGCTAATTATCTTAAGAGATTAAGACCATCCATTAGCAATCTGACATAGTTACTGCCATATTGAATATTACAGGATGTCCAGACCTTAGACCAGGAAGGTGAAAAAACAACATAGCAGTATCAGGTCTACACTACCTTCAAATAAGGTTCAGGCGCATAATCAGATAGCAAAAGCACATCTAGTGGAGCATCACAGCCGACCCCACCAGAGAAGAAACAATTTTATAGTGGAGAAAGGTAGAGCACAGCAACACTCCTAACTCCATCACAGCCAACAAGTACTTCACGTGCCACGGCTTTGGGCACATTACGTTCGACTGTCCAAACAGAAGACTGATATCTTTCACTGAGTAAGGTGCAATAGAGAGCGCTGGAAGTGAAGAACTAAAGGAGAAAAATGGAAGGGAGAAGTGAAGACCACAGATGAGGGGGATATGCTAATGATCTGACGGGTCCATCAAACTAGCTTGTAAGAGAGCAACACGAGCACCGCTGCAACACATTTTATACTTGTTTTACCGTGAAGGGAAAAGTGTTCAACCTGATTATAGATGGAGCTAACTGTGAAAATGTTGCATATATACAACAGATGCGTAAATTGGGCCTCACTACTCAGAAGCATTCTCAGTCATGTTTCCTAAATTGGTTAAAGAAGAGTAAGACCAGTGTTCATGGAAAATTTCTCGTGGAGTTAACTATTAAAGATAAGTTCCATGAGCAAGTTTGGTGTGTCATTGTATCTATGAAAATGTGTTTCATCTTCTTAGGTCATCCTTGACAGTACGATTGGTGCACATATCATGGAGGCTACAAACACAAGTAGTTTTTCATTAGATACAAAAAGCCTGTAGTACACTTGCCTTGGAAGAGTTTTAAATGTTTGAGGATGTGGTACCACGAATTATCCTTTTATAGATCATAAGAGAAGCATCTGCAGGACTAAAATTTGAGGTCCCAAAACGTAGTAAGTCCGGCGAACAAATACCAGTCACAGGGCAGCCACCATTACGCGTGATTTAGCATGTCCCCACTTTAGATAGAGATGAGAAGTTTTAAAAATATTTATGTAAGGCCCTGAATAAATCAGGTACTAAATTTCAATTCCATTTAATGATACATTCATGAACAGATGGTTAGATAGGAGTGGTGAACTGCTACTTCGAAAATCTGTACAAGCATTTTATCAGAAAAAACATCAGACGGTGAGATTCAAGTATTTCCAAATAAGTAACTTCTCCTACTTGGGGAAAATGGTACGAGCATCGTGCATGGTTCTGCAGTATCATGGAATCCCGTCGAATGCAAAATCACAATTATTTCAACAATCGCAGGGGTTAGCCCAAGAAACCGTCTTTTAATTATTTTCTATTTTACAACAAGTTTCCTTCTAGTTTTCTTTTCTTTCTGAATCTTTCCTATTTCTCTAGTTTCTAATTAGGTTATTTTCGCAAGGGAGCTTTATATTGGTTGTATTGTGATTTTGGATTTTTCAATTTTACTGATTTTATGAATAGAGAAATTTTTCTTCGATTTTATGCTCTTCGGAGTGCTGTATCCACTTCATTTTACAGGTGTATATGTATATTTCTTAGGAACAGGTAGTGGTATCTCCTCGCTGCCCGTATCTCGCCATTTCGCTGTCTAACTTGGTGATTTCAACCGCAAAATTCGCAAACGCATCGAACCTAATGTCCAACAGAAGATTTATTCCTGCAATCCCTTCCAAAAAATGTCGACCACACATTAAACGTCCCTCGGTATTCCACAATCACCTGCTGGTGAAATACACTTCCCAAATACCTCCTAAGAGCCAAAGACCAATATTAGTAAACCTAGGCGAATATAGAAATATCTGGTTCTGTTATAGAAGAAAAAAAATTAACATATGTTTCAAATAGGGGATCCCACTAGTGCATGTGTATTCAGACTCCTATTAAGACGGAACTCCATGAACATGCTTGTGTCAAAGGCATCTTAGGTCGGTGCGGTTGGGCCCATCACTTTGCTGTCATGTTTCGTGGCTTCTAGGCAGAACCATGTTTCCATGAAATAGCAATGCAGATTTACAGGTGCTTTGTTTGGTAACTTCAAATCAAGTCAATCTTCATAGTAGTACAACAAAAAAGGATTGTTAACAATCGAACCGAAATATGAGAACAGTATTACAAATAGCTATGTACATGAACTCAAGGAAAAGACGATGAAAACTCGAGTCAAACAAGTTATAAGGAGCATTTTCAATTAAATCTAGTATGACAGAAGTTTTAATAACATAGAAAAACTCACTTGAATAGAAAACTGCAGTTTCGTATCCCAGTACAAGGAAAAAATTGGAGGCCTTTGTTTCCCAATGGACAACACACAAGCTCCTGGGTGTATAATAGATGGGACACCAGAGATAATTGCCACATACTTTTCAGGAAATCGGTCTTTTGGAGGAAGAACTCCCAAGAACAGAGGATTCTTGCTTGATTGGGAGCCAGAGTAGGATGTTGGGTCAACATGTAACATCCATTTTGGATGCTCCAAGAATGCACAGAATAGGTATAACAACAAGTACGAGTCACTTGGAACATCGGTGGTCCATTTTTCGACTGTTTTGTCAAAGCCAGCCCCATGTCCAATATAGTCAAAATTCTTCAAGCATGAACCTTCGGCGAGCTCTGCAAGTGATGGAAAACGCACAAAATAATATACATATACATATACATACATATATATATATATATATATATATATATATAATCGATGAAATAAATTATGCTAAACCACTAGTGTCTAGTCGTACAATTAGATATGCTTCTTTTTTATCAATTGATAAAAAACCAATTTGGAATGCAGCACATAGCATCCTTGTCCTATATCAGTGGTATCATTTAGTTTCCTTAGGCGCTTCTTATTGTGCGTTAATGCTCTTTTTTTTTTCATTTTCTTATTTTTTTCCAAGTTCTAGCACATCATAAAACATGTAGTTATTATAGTTTTTTTCCCATTAGTTTATTAGTCACTTTATTCATCTATGGCAAACATGATCGAGATCCCTTGAAAATTTTGTGGCATATTGTATTATCTATGAAATAATATTCCCAAAAATGTCATTCCTTTTGAACTTGATTTAGCTTGTCACTTTTACATTCACTTTTCAATTCTAGTTGTTCACATCCTACATTTTACTCTATTCTTTAGTCGTTGCACCCACCAAAAAATTTGTCATTTTAAGTCCAATGCATATATAAGATGTTGATTTTTATCAACTCAATGAGCTCTATGAGTTTATAATCAAAACTTATTCAAATTTAGCATTCTCAATCACCAAAAATATTAAATCTGCAAAGGCATCAAATTAACATATTGTGAGTTAAACAATTTAGTGACTTCAAAATGACTACTGATATCTCCTATCATACACAAGGAATTGATATGGTAAGAATAGCACATGTTAGGGGTGTTTGGCTGCAACTAGGATTTAAGTTAAATAGAATTTAGTAAATTCAGTAAATCCAGATTTATCAAATCCAGAAGTTGTTAAAACCAAAATAGTTTCTGGTTCAGTTAATATTAAATTTGTTCGACATGTTTGGCATAAATCCTTTTGAAGTATTTCTTCCTAAGCTAAATTCGTTAAATCCATCAAATGATTGGATTTAGTAAATCCCAATTTACGTCACAAATTAAATGGAAAAAAAATGAAAACTGGATTTAATGGGGCACCAAACTTGTCTAACCTATTTTTCCTATTTGGCAAGACTTATGTTAAATATATACATAAATCATGTTAAAAACTTGCTACCAAATATTTTTGTATGTGGAAAGAACGGATTAAATCACACATGCAACTTGAGAGATAAATACCTAAACAACTATTATCAAGGGTAGATATCCTAGGGACCAAATAGGGCCCAACCTAACCCCTCATTGGTATGGATGAAAAATTTATCGTTACTTATTAGCCCCTTCAGCCCCAATAACTGTTCCAAATCATCTACCTCATCTCATGCCTCCCTTTAGAATGTAATAAAATAATGTTGATCCACCAACAATTTCCTTGAGTTCGATGAGGGTTGAGGCCCCATATCATTAAACAAGCAATATGATCAACCTACCATACACATCAAGACAATGATAGAAAATTGAGCAAAATTATATAAAAATAAAGAATTAACATACCAAATATCACAATCACAAGGCACAAGTTTATTAGATGATATTCACATAAGTCAAGATGTTTATATCTCAAATATTCCACTAATTCTTAAAAGAATAGTACATCAAATACATCCGACACACAAAAAAGAAATGTATAGATACTAATTTTCTTATATCAAAAATTGAGAAGAAACAAAATCATGTGTTGTGAAAATAAGAGTTGAATGTAAAGAAGTTATTGCAATTATATTCTTTCCTTATCAATTGCAAGAGTTTTTTCTTCTCGTCTCTCATATATTGCAAGTGGCTCTCTCTCTCTCTCTCCCTCCCTCCCTCTTCTTACCATTTGCTTTTTTTTTTTATAAATGAATCAACACACTGTAGCCCTCCCCTTATATAGTGCTTGGAGTTAATAGGTAGCAAGTTTAATTTTATTAGAAAAAATGACAAGTTATCATAATATAAATACAAATAGATCATTGTAGGTGATAATGTATAGAAGGTAAGCAAATAGTAGTAGATAAGGTAACTATGAGAGTTAGTTAAGAAATGTTCTCTTCATATTTTAATAGTCTCCCATTAGAAAATAAAATTTCTAATGTATCGCTTAGCGATCGATGTCTAAATACCTCTCTATATGGCACCTCTATATCATTATTAATGAAGATTCAATGAAATTTTGCAAAACCTCAAATTTTTAGAGGTTGCCATTTTTGTAAAGCATATTTGAGGGATTTTTTTGCTCTAAATTTAGCAAGCTTTAAAATA
>NEWO01000042.1:456099-538323 GCA_003013225.1 Phalaenopsis aphrodite | reverse complement strand
GTAAATCTTGGATCTCTTTAGTTTCAATAATTGGGTGCGTCAGTTATTCTAAAATTTATATTTTCTCCCTTGGAAATAAAGATTTGAAACATGTATTTACTCCAAATAATGCTTATGTTGGGCTGAAATTTTGCATGATTTATTTAGAATCTTTTGGAGTCATGTGAGGTTGGTTTTAAAAAAGGCTTATCGTCAATCTTATTGCTTATTATTTCATCATCATTTGTGATTGAGATGTAATCCAAATGCTAGTGTAATCCTCGGGAATCAGAAAAGAATTGCTAATCATTAAATGTGTATGCTTACTAAGTTAAGTGTTGCCAAGATGAGAATGATTAGGTGGATGTGTGGCTTTACACTTAGAGACAAAATACGAAATGATTATATCCGTGATAGGGTTTGTGTAGCTCCAATGCAGACAAAATTAGAGAAAGTTGTCTTAGATGGTTTGGTCACATTAACGTCGGTCATCTGATGATCCGATTAGGAGAGTAGATGTTTTAGATTCGACCTATGTTAAGAAAAGCAGAGATAGACCTAGGAAGACTTGGGCTTATTTTAAAAAAAATGATCTTAATTGATTAGAACTGAATGAAAATATGACACTAAATAGAACGCAATGGAGAAAAAATATTCATGTAGCCGACTCCACGTAGTGGGATTAAGGCTATGTTGTTGTTGTTGTTGTTATAGTTTTTACAATAATATCCTCAAGTTAAACTATATATGTTTTCCTTTAAATCATTATGAAGAAAAACATTCTTATCGCCTTTTGTAGCTACAATATTTAAACCCAATCACACAAATGTTAATTTAACCATAAAAAAGAAATTTCAACGAAATCAATATATTCCTTCAATCGGAAGGTTTTCATTATTAGATCAAATACCTTTCGTAGTTATTCTATTCCTCATAAGTTTTATAAATCAATTTATTTTGTAAAACTTTTTTCTTTAGGTAGTTTAGCTAAATCGATTTATTTTGTAAAACTTCTTTCTTTAGGTAGCTTAGATAACTCTAAGTTTATTTTTAGAGAAAAGGAATAAAATGGTGCTCTTTAGTACTTGAAGAAGGCCAAAATAATCACATAGTGTGTAAATGGCTCATTTAGTCCC
This sequence comes from Phalaenopsis aphrodite, assembly GCA_003013225.1. NCBI lineage: Eukaryota > Viridiplantae > Streptophyta > Magnoliopsida > Asparagales > Orchidaceae > Phalaenopsis > Phalaenopsis aphrodite. The sequence continues at coordinate 537,208 of NEWO01000042.1, read as the reverse complement.
CAAATTATTTAAATGGAAACCAAATGTTCCTCAAGAAGAACTGTCCCCATTAAAAAAGATAGGTAACTGTTTTAGCCCCTATTTAAATAGTCTAGAGACAAAACTAACATTTACATAGTGTTGTACCATCTTGGCCCCATACAAATAGTGGAGAGATTACTTTGTTTTTTTCACATTATTTTCGTAAAACAGGTATATTTCTTCTTTCATTATTAGCTCCCACCTAGATGAATCTTTAACTTGTAGGGTTTCTTCATAAATAATCAGTGTTATCTACATCAGTAAGTAACAAAATAATATAGGAAAAGAACACAATTAATAAGCTTTAAAGACTTTGTGATCGCTTGAGTTTTGCAACAGAAGTGCAGATTTGGGATTGAATTGAATATTTTTTGGTGTGATCTGTCCTTCAACAAAATTAATAAACTCATTCAATTCAACATGTACAATAAAGAATGTCGCTTTTTCAAGCCTACTTATTCAAATTTTGTACATTTAAATTTCTTTAAAATAATACTTCTGCATTAGATTATTTCATTATTTCTAACATCACAGATTCTAAAAACAAAGTATCAGTAACATAAGCAAGAAATTAATAGTTCAATAACATTAAGTCAATATTAAGGAGGCCCGTAAAGAGTATAAGAGAATAATTTGTGACGCTAAAAATTATGTTTTTAGTTATCTTTATAATATATTAGATACTGAATAGAGTGAAATATATATATATAAACTAGTTAAACAAAGAGAAAAAAAGTAAAAAATTTAATTCAAGCAAAGTGCATTAAAGAAGAAAATTAAAGTATTTTTTAAAGGAAGATATTCAATATAGGTGGGTGAACTATTTTAATAAACTTTTTAATGAAGTTTTTGAAAATACGATTGACCTTGGTGATCATAATATTGTTAGTAATAATAAAATATTTTATTTTTTCCGTCGCATTATTAAAAAAAGTTAAGGCGCTTTAAAGAAAACCAAGGGTAAAAAATCTGTAGGATATGATGATATCTTAATTGAAGTGTGAAAATGTTTCCGAGATTTGGGAGTTGCTTGGATTACTAAGCTGTTTAATTTTATGTTAAAAGCTAAAAAGATGTCTGAGTAAAGGAAGAGTATTTTGGTCCTCATTTTAAAAAAATAAAGAAGACGCACAAAAGTGTGCAGATTATAGAGGAATTAAATTGATGTGTCATACATTAAAATTATCGGAGAGGGTAATTGAAGATAGATTAAGACGTGATACAAAGATTTCTCATAATCAGTTTGGATATATGTCGGGCAGGTTTACTATGGAAGCTACACATTTATTGAGAGGCTTGATAGAAAAGTACGAAAAGAATAAGGAGGATTTACAATTGATTTTTGTTGATTTAAAAAAACTTACAATAAGGTTCTAAGAGAAGTCCTTTGGAGAGTTCTAGAGAAGAAATGTAATGATATGACTTATATTCAAGTCATTAAAGATATGTATACTAGAGTTGTTACTTGTGTTAGAACAGAAGGAGATTGACCAAGTACTTTCCTATTTCAGTTGGATTACATTAAAGATCGATTTTAAACCCATATCTTTTTGCTCTATTTATGGATGCTCTTACTGAACATTTACAGGAGGATGTACCATGGTTTATGATTTCCGCTAATGATATTCTTCTTGTGGATAAAACTAGAGAAATAGTTCACAAAAAAACCTGAATTATGAAGGTCAGCATTGGTGTCTAAAGGCCTTTGTTTTTAAAACTGAATACATGGAATGTAATTTTAGCTGAAGCAGAGTTATAACTATGGGTGATCCAATCATTAAAAGATGTGAATGTTTTAGATATCTCGGGCCTATTGTTCAAAGTGCTGGTGATATAGATCAGAATGTTATTAGCAAAATCTAAGTTGGTTGGTTGAAGTGGAGGAATGCATCAAGCTTATTGTGTGATAGAAAAGTACCACATAGACTGGAAGAAAATTTTATAAGATGGTTGTGAAACCTGCAATGCTCTATGGCGTAGAATGTTGGCCTTTAAAAGACAAGCATAATACAAAGTTAAGTGATGCTGAGATAAGAATGTTAAAGTGGATGAGTGGCTTGACACTTCGAGAAAATAAAAGAGAACAATAATACAAAGTTAAGTGTTGTTGAGATAAGAATGCTTAGATGGATGAGTGGCTTGACACTTAAAGACAAAATGCGAAATTAATATATGCGTGATAGGGTTGGTGTAGCTCCAGTGGTGGACAAAATTAGAGTATTCTTAGATGATTTGGTCACATTAAACGTCGACCACCTGATGATCCGATTAGGAGAGTAGATGTTTTAGATTCGACTTATATTAAGAAAGACAAAGGTAGACCTAAAAAGACTTAGGCATGTTGTATAAAAAATGATCTTAATCTATTAGAATTAAATGAAAATATGTCACTCAATAGGACGCAACGGGAAAAAAAGATTCATGTAGCCAAGACCACTTAGTGGGATAAAGGCTTGTTGTTGTTGTGTTGTTGTTTTGTTGTATTATTTGTTGTAGTATTAACATTGAATCAAATCTGTCTTGACTATTATTAATGTGCACATAAGAAAAACAAACAAAAAACTTTCAAATATGAGAGATGCCATTTTTCCAACCAAGGTTTGGTCACGAGCCTAAAATCAAACGTTATAGATGAGTATACCTCTTTTCTTGTTGCATCAACTTCATTCAAATTACTACTACTTTTATCAATGACTCTATTGTCTAGAACATTTACTCCAGACAAATCTCCTAAAACAGTAATTCCTTAAATTTATGCTATCATATCTCCAGCATTATTGAATCACAAAAATTTAATTTTTGCATCAATGTCATATTCAACTATACTTCTTCATCTAACAAAGTTAATAAATGCATTAGAAATCCATACTTATTGATAGTGGATAGCATACAATAGCGCAAAAGTCCATGGAACAATAATGATTAGCAAGTGACATGGCAAATATTTTTCAAAAAATGACGTAAAATATTTAAAAATAAATACTTTAAACATAAATAACTACAAGATTGAAAAAGAAACCATCATGATAATGAAAATAATGAAAGTAATGCTAATGTTTAAGAGTTCAACACCTCGAACAATAGATGATATTGATGATATAAATAAATAAACTTTAGTGAACTTTTGGAAACCACATCTCAAAGTCATTAGAAAATTTAATAAGCACATACTCAGCATTAAATAATTTTATTTATTCTTATAATCATATAACAATTTTAACCATTTAACACATCTAATCACTTAAAACCTCAAAGTCATTAGAAATTTTGACGACGAATAGGTCATGTAAGGTTTGATCTTAGTTTAGAGAAAATAATGTCAAATTTCATGGCTATTATTCCATGAGAACAAAGAAATAAGAATAACAAACTTTTATATGAGCTTGCAAGTAGATTAATGAAGCCATTTAATCAAACATTAGCACATAAAAAAATAAGATCGAGAGCTTTTTTATTTATTTGATTTGATTTAAAATTTAATTAAAATTAAATCCTGAACCTTAATTAAAATAAAATAAGATTAATAAAAATATACACATAATATTGAGGATTAATTTATTCACTAATTAAAATAGCAGATGTTATCAGTGTATAATGCCATGCAATATTGCCTATACATATTGTAAATAGAGTACACCATTTTAACCATATGTCGTGCCATACAAATGGCATCAGATGCACCATGCCACGCCGAATTGTGTTATGCATTGTATGTGTGCCATTTGTCATTTTTAATATGTAGGTCTTTATATTTTTAGTGTAGTCATCTATTAAATGATACAGTACATCGAGCCGCCTAGAGATGGGACTAAGGATGGCAAAAAACATCCATGAGAACTGATTTTGGGTTCTCTTCTATTTTTAAAGAAACTGAATATTTTATGCTTTCCAAAAATGCTATCTTTATAAAAGTTAAAATCAACATTTTTTGAATTTGAAAATGTGCCTTAGAATGTAATATTTTTAGACTTTTCACTTATATGGCCTAATATGCAAAAACAAATATTAGTCTCTAAATTTGAACATGTTTTAGCTCTCATGATTTTCATATTTGAAGTGGTATTATGTGGTTTTTGGTTGTAGCTATAGATTCATGTTTAAGTAGCATTTACCAAATCAGCGAAATCCGACAAAGCTCGCGACGATGCGACAATGCGATGGAGATGAGCACACGAGCAACGACGGAGTAAATCCTTGAAATCCGCCTCACATTAGGATTTGATAAATCTGGATTTACGTCGTAGAGGAGACGAAACGGGCAAGAAAAAGGGAACGGGAGATATTTGGATTTAACGAAGAGTTGGATTTAGTTTTTTCCTTTTTTGGTGTTTGGCTGAATTTAGGTGAAATACATGGCTAAATTCTATTAAAAGTGAGCTACCAAACACCCCCATAAAGTGAATCAATCTTACTTCCTCGAGCAATCAACAGTTATCAACATTGAATATGCATTACATACTTCTAATATTATGATGTATTTGGTGTAAAAAAGTGAATACCAAAACAATGAAAGTATCCAAGGATAAACAAAGGCAACATCATTCACTATGACTATAGAAGCTCATTTAAGAAACAATGTTGATGCAAGTCAAAACAAATAATAACCTTAAAGTTAAGCAAATTCATGAGAGCTTGAGAAGCCGTTCAAATGATAAGACCACGGCACCAGGTGTAGAGAGTTCGTGGCTTCATGAAAAATGGGGAAGTAGCTCGACTGAAAAGTCATTCAAATGAGGAGATCATGACACCAAGTGCAGAGAGCACACAAATTCAAACAAAAGAGGGAGATAGCTCGGCTAAGATTTTGACACCAGGCGTATAGAGCTTGCAGCTTGAGGTGGAAGAGGGAGTTTGCTCAACTAAGGTCACAACACCAGGAATAGAGATGTCTTGAGGTGTAAGAGTCGTATGCTCTACTAAGAAGTCTTTCAACGAGGAGATACCCCAGGTGTATAGTGCTCATGGCTTAAAGGAGACGAGGGAAGTAGGTTGCTTTCTAAACAACTCTACAGAGCTAACAAAGATGGAGGACAGAGGCGCAACACAGTCCTCCTCAAGCCGTAATTTCTATGCTTTGAGACAACAATAAGTAAAAAATCTTCTTTATGATTGTTTTAAGTAAAAAACCCAAAAGTTTTCTACCTGACCCTCATAAAGTTGAATGTTCGATAAGTAGAGCCTAACAAAATGCTTATATAATTAATATTATAATTCAACCTGGAGTTCCCCAATTTTTGATGCAGCAAACGTTACTTTTTATCGTGATCATATTTCCTAAAGCATTTCTCTGCTAGCAATTTGTTACATTTACCTACAAATAACATCAAAGGATGGCTTCACGTCCCAGACATCATAATCATATATCACAACGACCTATTCAGATCCTGATTTGTTTGCTACATTTGACAGTGGGATGTAGAGGTCCTACAACATTGGAAGACTCATAGATGACACTTGCGAAGCTTTGGCAACTTGAATCAGACTTCTTTCAAGAGTATAAAGACATTCATTTACCAAGGATGAATGCTCTAAAACTATGGAGAGTAGATGCAGTGTATAACACTTATAATTTTTGCTATCATCATCAACAGTTATGTCTATCATAGAATATATATATTTTGTAACTAGGACTTGGAACAGCCATTGACTATCATCACAAAAATTGAGTTTCACATCACAATTTTGATAAGTCACTTCTAATTTGCCACAACACCATCCCCATCCCCATTACAATGGTTGTGCCACCCCACCCCCTGCGCAACTCTCTTCCATTCTCATTTTGATTACTAGCTTTGGAATCAATTTATATTACCGACTTCAAAGTTTGCATTGAACTCGCCTAGACTATTTAAAAACCAATATTGATGCTATAAAGTCAGCCCACCATTGTTTTTTTTCAATTTCAAGCCAAATACATACATCCTCCTTTCTTTTCTTGGTTTAGTTATTGTTTAAATTCTAGATATACTACCTTGTTTGAAATAAAATAATGATAACTGTTAAATAAAATTGCTCCCGAGTGCTCTTGGCACTTATTCTCTTTGATTTTATCCGCCTCTAAATGTACTTAGGAGTGTAATGAATGCAGCCCTAAAAGCACTTTAAAGGAAGTAGGAATCATTTTACAACAAATAACCACTTCTAAAGGAAAATCCTACTTTATCATAAATTACATATCCAATATCAAGGCTCCTGTCTTTTTATGTTAGCTTTCCATATGTTGCTTTTTATTTAATAAGCTCTCTAATCTCATTTTAGAGCTCATCTTATATTGCAAACTAATAATTCATACTAATCCATTAGTAATATTCATACTGATACAGTTAGATAGTACAGTTTAAGCAATTAGAGAGAGTCGTCTTAGATGGTTTGGTCACATTAAATGCCGATCTTCTGATAATCTTGTTAGGAGAGTAGATGTTTTAAATTCAGCTTATGTTAAGAAAGGCAGAGGTAAACCTAAAAAGACTTCTGCAAACTGTATAAAAAATGATCTTAATCTATTAATATTAAATGGAAATTTGACACTCAATAGGACGCAATAGAGAAAAAGGATGCATGTAGTCAACCCCACTTAGTGGGATAAAAGCTTGTTGTTGTTGTTGGCGTTGCATCTATGTTGTTATATGCCATTTTAACTTCTACAAGAGACTTAACTTTTATAATCTCTAGCGTATAAAATTCTATGGGAAACAAGATCATAAACTGGAGTTGAAACACTGTTGAGCATAACTAACTTCATTAAAGAGGTGCAGTGACAAGCAAAGGAAAGCTTACCACGGACTCTGTGAACAGTAAACTCTGCAGGTACAGTGCTTTGAGGAAGCAAACCCTTAATTAGTTCTGCTTTCATCAATGTTTTTAGCCTCTGGTGCTCAGAGATGGCATCTAAACACTGTTGTATGAGAGGAAGTAATGCAATTTGTTGTTGCTGCTGACCCGAAACTGGCGGCCATGCTACAACACATATAATGTACACCATGAAATTGCTTTGGATAGGAATGCTAATTAAAATCGGATCAGAAAGCAAAACAGAATGCTGAAAAGATCAAACTAGTCCAAACAACAGATGAATATCAGACGAAATTTGATTTCCTTGAAATCAATACAAAGCACTATAAAATGAAAATTATTATTTGAAGCCAAAAAACAAAAAATCATCATAAGAAACTGAATCTCCAAATGAGAAAAATAAAATAAAATAATTTGAGTGCATATGATACTCACACACAGAACGGTCACGTGCTTGCACAAGAGAAGCATGCAATTGATGAAGAAATCCATCTTCATCTAAAGTAACTGTGGGTTGCCACTCCCTCATCTCATAAACTGGTGATACATTAACAGGCATTGTTGTATTATTGGGTTCACTACCAACTTGGCTTATGGTAATGTTCGCACCATGGCTGGCTGCTGCTTGCATAACCTAAGAATCAAGTAAAAGAAAGTTACAATCAAAAGAAAACCTTGTATACTATGAAGTACAAATATGGACATAGGCTATGGATGCTACACAACTGTTAACTGTGACATGAAATTTTGAAAAATATTAGCTATGAAGAAGAGTGGACATTAATTGTCATGAATTCAAATTAATGGTACATGAAGATAGGAACATATTGTGCAAAAAACAAGCCTTCTCTACTGTGATCCAGAAGTCATGGGTGCTATGAATCACAAGAACAAATTTCTGCAAATGAAAATTTAAGGTTTCATATGTCAGCTACTTCTCAAGCTCCGCATTTGCAAGAGCTTCATGTGGCAGGTCATAAGCTTTGGTAGCACAATGGCGCATATAGAATTATATTGACAAGCATGAAATGTGGGATATCAAATGCTTCAAAAGAAGGAAGTGGTAGAAACGGAGAATATAAAAGATGGAATGCTAATAAGAAAAAACAGCAGAAGGAAGTGACTTATTTTTTTAGAGAATAATGCACCTCTATTGCAAGGGTGGAACCAGATTATGTTCAGGAAGGCAACTGCGCCCAACAAAATTTGCAATTTATCTATATAAATAGTAAAATTATTATTTTTTTAATGTAGTTTAGGCGATTTAGTAATTTTGCCTTCCATCTTTATATTTATTTGCCTCAAAACTTTAAGAAAATTAGATTTTGCCCACTCTAGAAATAATGGTGGTTCCACCCCTGTTCTATGAGTTTATTTTGGTGTATTCTGAAATTTGGTTGGGCAATCATAAGACCCTATCTTATATGTGGTTCAATTAAGTGGTGCTTCTATTTTATTTTGATTGTCGAATCGAGACCCTTGCAACCTCTGGGCGAAACTTTATCATTAATGTCCCTTTCATGTTTTATTAAGTTTATTCCACTGAGATATATAACTTTGTTTTTGGGTTGAACTTTTTATTTTTGAATTGCATTGATTTGTAAAAACTTATAGCCTTTATTCCCAAACTTTTATTTCTTTTGATATACATATAATCAATCGCAAACTTTGCTTTTATGAAATTGACTGACGTGGCACACAACTTTACTGGCAAAAAAAATAAAGGAATGGCAGAAGTTATATCCAATTTGTGCAAATATGTGCAAATCTGGTTGAAGAGTGTCCAAAAAGTCAAGGATAGAGAAATAAAAAAGAACATGACAAGCCAATGTTAAAAATTCCCTGGTGTTTAAGAAAGAACAAGCTTAATAGCCATAAACCTGACTAGATAAAAGAAAGTCACAAACCAGAATATGACTTGTCCCAATCTTATCAAGAAGTGGCTTGACCAGAACCGAAGAAAACCATTGCCTGAGACAATCCCGCCACTGTTCAATTTGAGGGTAAACACCTAAGGTCTCAAAAGCCTCTACTGTTTGTTCCAAAGACATTGGAGGAGGGACCTCCCCTTCTCCCTTCTTTGGGGGTGAATACTTCTGAAACGAACCAGGTGATAGGCGAACTGGCCTCAGTGGTGTGCTTCTGGCAGCACCAGAAGCATTACTTGAGCTCAAAATAGAGCTAGGGCTGACAATTCCAAACCCACTGACTGTAGGTGAAAGAGTGCCTTCTGCTTTAGCCTCTGACAGCTTAATCTTCTCATCAACATCTGCCAAGAACTCCTCCAGCTTTTCTTCTGTTAATATTCCTTTAGCACTTCCAGGGCTATGCCTAGACCATGGGGTTGCTGGTGAGGAGGCATATTTATAAGGCGTTGAAGAAGGAGATTTGGCTGACACTGCTGTGTTCCTTCCTGCACTGGAGATCTGCTGATCAGACCTGCTTCGTAATGAGCGAGGAGTGCAGCTGGAAGCTGACCTTCGAATTGGGACTAAGGGCTCTGACATCGGCGGAGAAGAAACAGATTTAGACATTGGAGGCATCTTAACAGAATCGGACTTTTCACTCTTATCAGTCTGCTTTGGCTTCAAACCCAATAATCTTAACTGGCGATCAGTAAGGATTTTCTGATTTTCAGTAGCTTTCTTGGACGAGGATGCAGCCAAAGCCTTCCTGACATTAAGCACAGACAAAACCCTGATGAAGGCTGACAAAGTAGCTAAGAACACCAAGGCAATCGCAGCATGTAAAGCCTTGGAAACCAGGACTGCGACAATGAAAGAGTAAATTTAACAAACGCTTGTAGGGCATCAAGAGGTATGATGCTAAGTTGAAAGTTCCGGTAGCTTACACGTTGTGCCAGTTAAAATGTCGAATCCAGCTAATCTCTTAACGAGCACTTCTTCCCTTCATTATATGCAGGGAAACAGATAAAAATTAACTTTTACATTAGCATTTCCTGATAATGAAACTAAAATTGGCCATGTTGGGCGGGTAAGCGGGCGGAAATAGAGGCGGAGAGAAGAAAACGAACCAGGAGGACATCGTGAGGAAGGCTACGGAGGCGGCAAGGAAAGATGCGGAGATGAGGAGGAGGGTAGCTGTCGAAGGGCGAAGGCTGGCGGAGTTAAGGGCCGCAGAGAAGGCGGGGTTCTGGTATACGGAGAACTTGGGCTTGGGAGCTGCCGGAGAGACTTCCATGGCGCCCAAGAAGGGAGAGGGAAAGTTCGGACCTTTCCAGCTCCGCAGATATGATGGCTCCTCGGATGTTTCCTTTCAAAACTTTTGAGCGGGCATGAATATGTAACTGGAGAAAGGCTCGAACGAAGGCAATCGTCTTCCTAGGGCAACCAGAAAGTATCCCATTGATTTAATAATCGCATGACCGTTTGGATGATATATATATATATATATATATATATATATATATATATATATATATATATATATATATATATATATATATATATATATACTATTTTTAAATGTGGATTAAATATTTGAAGTTAATCTCAAACAACATAGATTTGAATGATAATTTAACAAATGTCAAGTGATACTCCAACAAAGTTGGGATATTTTCTTAACATTGTTTAGCATGGTTCAATAACATAGTTGAAATGGAGTTGAAATCATTTACAAATAAAATTCATGTAAGATTTAAATATGGTTTGAACATTATCCAAACCACTTGAACATGATTTTAATTGAGTTGAAATCATATTCAAGGAATGTTTGAGGAGTGTTAGAACTCCACTTCAACGGCATATGAATTGAACATGGCTCAAGCAATGTTCAAATATGATTCAAACACAAAAGTTGCAAGAATAATAAAACATTGTGTACCTTGAAAATTCATGATCCAGCGTACATCAAGGAATGAAATATGAAAGAGAGTTTTACATGGCTTGTGAACCAAATTTTAAAAGATAGATGAGAGTAAATAAGGCATTACCTAGAGATTTTGTTCTCATTTTACGAAGACTTTAAGATCTGATATTTGAGGTTTCACACAAGCAAAAGCCCCAATAACTAATTACCTTGCTCGATATTAGAACACTTTTGATTAAGATTAGTCATTACACACTAAGAATTTAGACTCAATAAATAATAATAGCTTATTTAGATCTTAAAATTATTAAATTATCACTTTAAGTTTAGAGCAGGTGAGGGGGAAACCATGATGAATCCGGTCGAAATTTTATGATTACATTATTCTAAGTTATCATGGTCCATGTCAACTGAATTAAAGGAAGTAGTGGACCTAACCTGATAGAATTATCTTTATTAGTATTGATGGGTTACATCATCCAATAAAATAATGTAGGCCTAAGATGGATATATTCCCAAGGGAACAAATCTAACTCGACCTCAACTATTATTGAACTTTATGTTCTATCAAGTGTACTTTATGATTCATAAAACAAAGGAATGCAACAACATTAATAAACATATCTGTTATAGCCATAACTATAATATTGTAGTGCTTACTGGCGAAATCATCCAATTAGAGTGATTTCATTGAAATTACTTATTTTATGAAGTCTACTATCCAAATCACGTAGATATAGTACTAGAGTGATATCCTTATTAGCACAAATTATTTTGAACGTAAATATAATAGTGTAGCTGACATGTCATTAGGTTTATGTGAACTTAGGTTCACACAAAATTTGTTAACTTTGACAAACCCTTACAAAATGATGGATATGGTTTACTTTTAGCTTCAAATTATATAATTTAATTTAAATACAATTAGAACTTTATATAATTTAATTTTTTTATTATTTTTGGAATGTAATTCAATGTTTGATATTTGCATTCAACATGATCTTTTATCTAAAAGATTGTTTTAAGTTCTTGTTTTTATAATTGATAATTTAGATTTTTAAAATATGCATATTTGATTGAGATTTACACTCAGCATGGTCACCACATGTATTTATAATTATAAATTTACTTGAACATTATTATTTGAATGTTTTTAGGGGGATCAGTTCTATCAACTTCAATCCTTTTAGAAAGGAGAATCAGACTGGCTGAATTTGGTCAACTATGACACTTATAAGGTGAACTAGAGTAGCCAAAATAGGGATTGTCTTATCAACTCTACAATTTTTTCTATATACTTTTTTTCTTAAAATTTTATATTTTATTTCTCTCTTTAATTAATTGTGTGCTTATTCAAACTAGTAGAAGTATCATTTGAGCTTTATTCATATTTTATGTAAGTCAAATATTTTACTCCTCAGTGAGTCAAAATTCAAGTAGTGTCTCGATGTCATCCTCAAATAGGGGTTTACCTAGAAAAAAGTAATTATGCCCACCTACTAAACAATGAGCATGGGTGATACTTTGTACATCGACATTCTTATGTATTTTAACCTACTCTTTTAAATGATGTGCATGGGCCTTCAGGCTTCTGCATAGTAGTAAATTAGGATTTCTCCACTTTTTGTGAATAATGTGAACGAGTACTTAATTATTCTTGCATAAATCTTATGTGTGAGATGACGTATTGATGATCAAGTGGCAAACCTGAATTAGTTTTCACACACACATCTAAATAGTCACATCAGCCATTAAATATTGCACAATCATGAATCTTGTTTCTCCCACATTTGCTAGAGAATCAAATACGATTTAAGCAAACTGTAACTCAATTCTTGCAAAATATTCATAATGACAACTTTAAATCTTATAAAATCTTCAATCCCATTGTACACTCAAACAAAAAATTAAATGTGAATCATACAAAAATCTCTAATCCCATGTATTTCCCATTTTACCTTAGTCTTAATCTTAAAGTGGAGGCTATTGGCTTGGATAAGGAAGAGACGAGTGAAGGTTGGGTCATCATGAGGTTGAGAGAGAGAGGTGAGTTCTGACGTTGGGAGCAAAAAGGATTTTATATATTGATTGTTATGAGCTCGACCAAGAAAATATGATCTTGAGGGAGCTGCATGCATTCAACTTATGGTAGGAGGTGATAGAGCAACATGATTTGGAATAAGGGAACTAGGATTTGAGGCATTGTTTGGAGTGGAGGATGGGAGTACATTTAGTCATGCTGTAACTTTACAAGAAGCTTTGCAGGTTAAGATAACAACCAAGGGGCTATGAGATGTAGTGGATGTAGTGAATTGAGAGAAGTTTTGGGATATTAGTTGTTGTATAAGCAAGAAGGAAATTACAAGGATAGGTAAATGTTTTAAGCAAGAGTGAGGAGACGGAGTCAAGAATGGGTTATTATTTTGTATTGAAATTGAAGATGGCAATAATGAATAATTCTGGAGATGAATTGAGAGCATTCATCGGTGAGGACTGGATGGAGATGGGGAGAAACTAGTTGTGGGCTTCATTTATGCAAGCTAAGGTGTGGTGGTTCAATTGATAGAGAGCAAATGTGTTAAATGTTGAGGTGTCAAAAATTGTTGTGAAAAGACTAGTTTTGTTCTCAATTGGGAGAAATTTCAATTCATGGTCGTAGAAGGTATTTTTTTGGATATAAAATATCCAAAAAGGCATGGAAGTAGGCCCAACAAAGATTCAAGTAATTAAAAAACCACCTCTGCCTACTACTATGAGGAGAGTTAGAAGTTTTCTGGGACATGCTGAATTTTTTAAGCGATATATAAAAAATTTCTCCAAAATTGTCAAGTCTCTATGCCAACTTTTAGAAAAATATGTTTTACTTAATTTTGACAAATATTGCCTAAATGTCTTCAATTTATTGAAAGAAAAAATATTCACTGCTCATATTATAGTCACGTCTGACTAGGGGAGACCATTTGAGTTTATGTAAGATGCGAGTGAATATGCTATTGGGGTAGAGTTAGGAAAAAAAACATAATAAAAATTTTAAAGCTATATACAATACCAGTAAAACCCTTAATGAAGTTCAAATTAATTACACTGTCACTTAAAAGAAATTATTGACAATAATATATGCTTTAGATAACTTTAGATCTTATTTAATTGGAACTAAATGTATTGTTCATGTCGATCATTCGGCTATTAGATATCTTATGTCGAAGAAAAATGTTAAACCAAAATTAATTAGATGAGCTCTTCTGATGTAGAAATTTGATGTCAAAATAGTTGATAGGAAAGGATCAGATAATCAAATTGCTGACCAAATATCTAGATTAGATCAGGGAATTTCTTATACTTATGAAAATGCAATTAAAGAAAGTTTCACTGATGAGCAACTGTATACTATTACTGAGTGGTGCATTTCGTGGTATGCTAACATAGTGAATTTTATTATTAGTATATTATGCCCTATGGATTAACATACCATCAACGGAAAAAATTTATTCATGATGTTAGATCTTACTTTTGGGATGACTCATATTTATATAAAAATGCAAAGATCAAGTTATCAGAAGATGTGTGCCTTTAGAAGAAACCCATAAAATTATTCAGAAATGTCGTGATTCTGAGTTTGGGGGACACTTTAGTGTTGATAGAACTACATTTAAGATTATGCAATATGGATTTTATTGACCTACTATGTTTAGTAATGTGAATTTATATTCAAAAACTTATGATAGATGTCAAAGAGTAAGTAATATATGTAAGCGAAATGAGATACCCCTAAACTTTACTTTAGAAATTGAGATTTTTTATGTTTGAGTTTAGATTTTATGGTACAATTTATACCACCATTTGAAAACTTATATATTTTAATAATTGTGGACTATGTCTCAAAATATATTGAGACGGTAGCTCTTCCAAATTGTGATGTTCAAAGTGTACCTAAATTTTTAAAGAAGAATATTTTCAATAGATTTGGCATGCTTAGAGTGATCATTAGTGACGGAGGAAGTCATTTTAAAAATAGAAAAATTGAGAAACTTGTTGTTAACTATGGAATTAAACATAGAACAACAACTTATCATCCTCAAACCACTGGTTTAGATGAGGTATCTAACAAGGAAATCAAGAGGATTTTAGAAAAAACTGTCAATCTTAGAAGAAAGGATTGGTCTGTAAGACTAGATGATGCATTATGGGCTTATAAGACTGCTTGCAAAACTCTTATAGGAATATCTGCTTATAGACTCATTTTTGGAAAAGCTTGTCACTTGCCAATAGAATTAGAATATAAAATTATTGGGTTATCAAAAAATTTAATTATAACTTGGAAGATGCTAGTGAGAAGAGACTATTGTAGTAAAATGACCTTGATGAAATTAGAGAAGAATCTTATGAAATATAAAAATTTATAAAAAAAAGTTGAAATTTTGGTATGATCGGAAGATTCTTAAGAAAGATTTTGAACCTGGACAAGCGGTTTTACTATACAATACCAATTGAAATTATTTCCTGAAAACTTAAGTTCAAGTGGTCGGGATCATTCAATATAATTAAATTTTATCCTTTTGGTGCAATCGATATTAAAAATCCTAAAAATGGTGAGATATTTAAAGTTAACGGACAAAGACTTAAAAATTACATAAATGGAAATATGTCTATAATTAATGAAGTTTTAATGCTAGGTCAACTTGAGTAAAAAATTGGATTCATCGAGCTGACGAAATTAAACCAAGCACTTCTTGGGAGGCAACCCAAGGTGTGCATTGGTGTGTCTGTTTGAGTTTATAACGTGTTGTGTTATTCTTTGTTGTGGATTAGAATGTTTGATATTGTTTGAGATGTTTAAGTTTGTGAAAATTTCCTTTGATTTTAGTAAGTTTTGAGAGTGACGATTCCTTAGCTTATCGTTGTGATTAGACTTATATTTATTCACTGGTTATAATTGGATTAACTAGCCCACTACATCTTAGTTCTCAAACGAACTTAAGGAACTATTGGAGATAGACTGAGTTTGGACATAGGACAGTCCATCTCAATTCTATTACTTCCTTCATCTGACCACATTTATCATCAGGTGGGTCCAATAAAGCAGCTTGTAGATGAACATGAGGATGATCTTGCCCATATTCTTATTTATTGTTAGAGGTGCATATTTTAGAAGATGAGATACTACCTGAGGGTGGCTACACATAAGCCAATATATCAAAGTCAATTTTGTCTTTGAGTTTGACCCAAATAAAATATTTAAAAGCACCCAATAGCTCTCTAGAAGAAGATTTCGTTAGAAATTGAAAGTAAAGAAGGGAGGTGTGATGAGAGGGAGGAAGAGTAAATTTCATTGATTTATCATGTTTGTTTGTTTTCTAGTGTGATTTAAGACTTAAGAAAGATCAATGTATGCAATTTAAATGATTTAAACCAAATTCGGAAAGAGCACTAAGGACTAAGGACACCTAGCATCAAAATGTCAGGATATGAATAGCGCCTAGGTGCCAATAACCCGACGCTAAGGTGCTACACTCGAGCGCCTTGGTGCCCATATCGGAAAGCCTAGACGCCAGACCATCTGCTTCCCAAAAACCGGCCCGACAATTCTGATTTAGGTCATTTTTTGCACAAATTTTTTCCATGACTCTTCTCTGGCGAATCGAGGGTAATACTTAGGGTTCTTCTTTCTCTTGCATTTGGGATCATTCTCGATGCACTAAAGGTACAATTCCAAATCTTAGCCTTGCATTTCTCTTTTCATCTGGGAATTTTTTGAAAATTTTTGGGTAATCAGTGGAGGAATGACTAAGGTTTCTTTTGACAAGTATAAGTTTGTTAATGTTAACATTGAGGAGGTAGATTTGATGTTTTTTTTTATTTTGATGTGATGTACTGATGACTTTATTTTTCCCTGCTACTGTTGTATTAATGTATTTACTTTTATTCTGTTGTTGTGGACATTTTCTTCTGATGCTGATGTTATAGATGTCCAAGATTAGTAATTCTTGTTGCTATAGATTATATATAGACTTGTCTGTTGCGATATAATAGTTATTTTTAATGCAAATTTCATGTTAAACTTGTTGAACTGAGATTCACTTACTATTATATATTTATTCTTTTCTATTTATACTTGTATATTTTTCATGATAAGTTGTGGTGGAAAGAAATTCAGATCTATTTTCTTCATGCTCATATTTCTGTTCTGATTGTTATACACGTTAAAAATCATGTTTGAGGGGNGGGGGGCTTACATATAAAATTGATATCACTTTAAAATGACTGGTGGTATGTGGTTTTACCTTAAGGGTACTATAATTTTGATTTTGGGGATATTATAGAAGACTTCGATTTGTTTGGTGAAAAGGACTGTGCTAGAGTTAAGTTATTTAGTATGAGATAATATGAATATGATTTTACTATTTATAGTAGGAAAGAATTGTCTTTTAAAAAATTAGGATTCTTAGATTTACACTTCAAAAAAAATTTAGACTCTATTAAAACTTATTTTCAAACTAATACTTACAACTTTCAAGTGCAGGAAAGTAATGAGTTTTTAACTTTAGGAGGAGGATAGTGAAATCTAAAACTATTTAAGGTTTATCCAGATATAGTAATCATCATATAAAAGTAAAAAGAATTAAAAAGATCCTGAAAGAAAAAGAAAAAGAAGAAAGAAAGAAAAATATATAAAAGTGAGGAGAAATTTGAGGAGAAGCCTAATAAAAAATTGGTTTCACTTGAATCTTCTTAAGGGAAAAAGACTTAGATATAATCATAAACTTAATTTTATTCCAAAAAGTATTAGCAAAATTTTGACAAATAGAGTACTTAAATTCTGGTTTTATACTTTCTAGGAATCCCAAGTTTGATAAATTAAAATTATTTTTTAAGTAGATAGAAAATCAGAATTCCTAAGTTAAATATTAAATATGCTTATACCTTAGTCTGAGCTCGATTCACTAGAATTTTTTTTAGGTTGCACTATAGCATTCCTGAGGCAAAATTATAGGAAATTTTGAAGAAACTCATTACCTCAAATCAATAAATTTAGTTTTTTAAAGTTGTAGTGTTACTTGAGAACAAGTAACATTTAAGTTTGGGGGATTTTGATGTGTCATAAAGCATGCTTAATTTTTTTTTGTCTTTTACACTCGTTTTTGGATGAAACTGCAATTTAAACAATGTTATTTTTGTGTTTTCCTTGTAGGTATAATAGGTATGACACATGGAGTGAAGTGAAGTTGAAAATGAGTAAAAAGGAGCTAAATGGAGCATATTGGAACTAGTAAGTCTGACGCCTAAGCGTCAGACTCTGGAAACCAAGACGCTCCATCCAAGCGCCTTGGCGCAAGCTTATTGGCACTTAGGCGCTAGAACTAGTGCAACAACTCGAGAGACCAGTGCTTAGGCGCCAAGGCACGACCGTTTTTTTGCAGTTGCTTTACCACGATTTGGAGAGTTATGTGGTGGTTTTAATCAGTTTGAAGGAAGATTTTTAGAAGGCTGAAGCATTCTGCAGCGAGGGAGAAGTGGAGAGAAGCCAAGGAGTCTTACGAAGATCTAGCGTTGGTAAATTTTCACTTTTCTTGAGAGATTGGTGAAGGGTTTAGAGAGAAATCTGTAAGGGAAGCATTGCAGCATTGCATGGAGAACTTGGTTCCATTGTTAGAGGAACATTTCAACTCTTTTCAGAGGAGAAAAACTACGTATCATGTCTCCATTTGTCTTGGACTTGTTGTAAACACATATTTAGTTTATTTGTTTTGTTAAATGATGATAATTTATATTGTAATCTTCATACTTTTTAAGTAGATTTCCTTTACTTTTCTCTTGTGATGAATATGTAGGAATTGTAGAATGTGTTGAATACTTTTAGAATTGAATTTTAATACTAATGTGATAATCTTTCCTTATATGCTTCATTTACTTTTTGTATTGGTCATATGAATTGCTAAAATTTGTTGTGAACACATAAAAACTCGGAAGAGCAATGACGTGAACAACTAGGGTGATCGCGTTGAACTAGTGGGTGAAGGAAAAGTACTCTATAGAGCAATGCAAATAGATAAAGAGATAGGTTTTGATGGGTATAACTTGGGGTTTTCTAGAGTGACAGGCAGAAACACTTCACAAGTTAAACCAAACTACTTTACGCACTCGGAAGAGAGTAAACATGATATTTGCTCCTATTTGTCACTAGTCATATTAGCAATTTGTAGTATTCGATCCTATAATCCACTCAGATAATCACAAGAGAAAGTTAGCTTTCATATCTTGAAATTTACCAAACCAATTGATATAGATATGTTTAGCTTTAAACTTAATGTTGTATTTAGGAGTAATTGTTATAAAAACCATTTTAATTTGCATTCCAAACTAAGATCTTAGCATTGTAAACTAGAACTTAGCCTAAGGGACTTGCTACCTCCTTCCCTGTGGGATCTACAATCCGAACTCAATAGAGTCCTATATTACTGAAAAGATATGTATACCTGCATGAGAAACCCCAGTGAGTAATAATACTTAATTTTAAGAACTCAATTAATTTGATATGGAGCGAATGAAGTTTTTGGTGTCATTACCAGGACTTACATTATTGTGATAATCGTTGGAGCGGATCATTCCACTTCACTAAATTTATCAGAGATAACATGTTTGCTACTATCTCCATTTTTTGTCGGTGTCCTCATATTGGAGCTTCATAGAGACATGGAGGACATGATTTTTGTATCTCCATTTCAGGGAAAGAATGTCTCAATGTACAAAGACACACAGAAAATACCCCACTCATAATAATCCATCTAAAGATCTTCACAAGCTAGGATTTCAATGAGGCTAGCGAGGAACACTTCCTCAGTCGATTGCCCTCTAGTTGTTCCTTCAAGCGAGCAATCTTGATTTGAAGCCCCTCTGCTTCTTCACGACATTATTTGGATTTCTTCATTTGTTCCATAAGTTCTGTGTCACTCTGACAAAGAACCTATTTCACTTTTTTATCCACCTCATAAATTCTTATAGCATCCCTTTTAATTCACTATAAGTTGATCCAGCTTCACTCAACTCTTTCCATAGCTTTTCCAAATTGACAACCAACACTTTCACTTGCCTCTTAAGAACTGACTCCAGTTTACATTTCCAGCCATTTTAACTTGTAGTGCGGTGCTTTCTTTTCTAAGAACCACCAACTCCAATTATTGTTTAGCAAGTTTAAACCTTAGAATGAATTCCTCTCCTTTAATTAAGCACAAGCTGATTCAAGCTCCCACTTTTCACTTGCAAGGAGCAAAGTGACCGGACAACTGTGTATGCCCATTGACATACAATCGCCATACTTTTCAATGGGACATGATGATCTTTTGGCCTGATGTCCTACGTCTTTTCCTTAAATTTATCAAACAAATCACCATACTACGGTGAAAAGCTATGGCTGAGCACCCACCATCAAAAAGTCATTCTTGTGTCAAACTAACTATCACTCTTATCTCACTTCAATTCACAAGATTTGACACTCCATATAAGGAATATTTCATAAAATTTATACATAAGAAAACTAAAACCAAGTTTAAATTCGTATAAGAAGAAACATATCTCATGCTAATTGATTATGTTGGGAGTTTTGTCCATCCTCACCAATCTCAAAATCACTACATTATCAAAACATATCTTTATTGTGCTTCAGACGGTGCCTTGCTACCTATTTGCAACCCCTTTAGAAGCCTAATCAATAGAAAAGGATGAACAACTCATTTCTAAAATGGGTGACATAGTCAGATAAAAAGAAAAAAATAACACTCACAAGGGAACAATTGAGAAGTAGAAAGGTCAACAGTGCCTTCGACTCCCTCATAATAAAAGCACAGTCGTTTTGCTTCGATACTACTAACTGGGGAATAAAGAGACAAATCTCAAATAAACTATAAATTGTAGTTCATAATAAATGGTAACAAAAAGGACAGTTAACAATAAGAAGTTTAATATAACAATTGAACTGTTTGACCATGTTTTCATTTAAAATAATCACAACCATTACAATAACAAAGATAGACTACATATTAGTGGGCGTAACAAAACTTATCACAACAAGATGACACATTATTATGATACAAAAATGATATTGTTCTTGGCATCATCCGAAGTATTAGCTCTTGATGGAAGAAGATGCTGAAGAACTAATCAACCACTAGACATAAAGTTATCGAGATTGCTTAATTCAAGACTATGACAGAGGCAAGCTAACTAGCGGTCCGTCACCTCTAGCTTCTGCCAGGAGTCAATGGAACTTTACTCAAACCTCACATCCAATCCGACAAGCCATTTGCGTGACTTCAAATAAGCCACCACCTCTCTAGTCTCAAGATCAACGATTAGCTTCCCGGCATCCAATAAATCCTCCTCCAAAATGGTGAGGTGCTCCCTCACGCTACTCTGCTCTATATGTTGGACCATCTCCAAGTTGTGTGATGTACTCGTCACCAACCCTGTAGGCCTTCAGACTCCTTCAATTGAAGAAAACATCACTTCGGAGATCCAAACAACACCCCCCTTGAAGATCTAGTTGGCAACCGACACCACCAGCCTTGATATGATCCCGACATCAGCAACAACCGACTTTGAGCCCTCAACATTCTTCTCCTTTGACATCTCTGCAAGCAGTAAGAGATCATACTAGGGTAGAAAATAAACTTCAATCAGATAAAATAATATTGCATTATCTTCAAAGAGCAGATCATTACCATCGTGATCTAGGACTCCACCTTCCTCGACACAATTTGCTAGAGAAACATCTTCAATTGCAGGTGACTCACTAAAGACAGCAACAAGAACAAGCCCTTGATCAACAGATAGATCTACATTTCAACATGATACAGGAGTTCATACCTGGAATGGCACAAATGCCTGAAAGTAAAAAAAAAAAGCACAATACACTTACCACCCGACCTAAGTTCACCAAAGACCACTAAATTTGATTCCCTCTGCCTTTATAACAAATCGGAGGTCTAATTTTCCATCGGATCGTTAAAATTAAAAGGAATCCTTCCCAACGAGTAGCAGAATCCCACTGTCCATGACTGTCTTATTTTTGTCATCAACAAATGGATCTGAAACATCAATGACCGCTGCGTAGAGGTCGTGAAAAGTACCTTCCCTCCCGATACTCTATACCTCAAAAGACTTAATCCTCTTTTGTGAACTTTTTTCTTCAGATTATATAAGCATCTATTTTATGCAAAGAAGTTTGTAATAAAGGCGTTCTCTTGAGATCTATATCCTATCGACAATGATCTTGTTCATCTTAGAAAGCGGAATATAAATAAGTTTTTGGGCTCGTAGCAAGAAGCAACTCTTCTTCAGAACTGAAAATTACAATTATACCACAAAAAATTACAATTACTCCACAACCCTTCTATAAACCTAGAAGCAAGTACACATTTTATAGAGATTCTATAACCACGACTATTTTAAATGCTCCACTTTGTTTTCACTTTTTTAGCACAACAACATGGGAATGGAAGTTCGCACGCCACGAACATGATGCGACACTTATTCAATGACAAAATGAAGACACCCATACCCCTCGAGTACCATCAAGAGCAAGTTATAATTCCATCATGTATTAACAGGTAAAACCAAAGATTTCAAATTACTTCATCCTGAAGGAGAGCCAAGGCCCTCAGGACCAACTGTTTGCACTCTCCTAATGTCTAAAGAGACTACTCCCTGAAAATGTAGCACAAAGTGCCCCAAGAGAAGGCTAGTTCAAACTCGATAGCAAGTGTGTGCGGCTCAATTTCACATAGCTATAGCCGACAAAGATAAGGGAAGTCCATCTCTGAATTATATTGTGTTTATGCCTCAAACACCTCTGGATTAAGCTAAATCATGACGAGTATGGATCATTCTCACAATCATATGGAGTTAAAAATATCCATTCCCTTGTTCTTCTCGCAATTTCTAATCGACGAGCCAAAAGAATTATGTAACTAAATGTATACTCAACTAAAACCCTGAACCCAAGTTGGACTTCTTCCATTCATATTTATGATGCCGCCTAACACTATGGTGCAACCTTTTCATCAAGGCATGGTAGATAGGCATAGTACTATATACGATATAATTTTTATAATTTTTTGTATTTCCTTATGTATAGAGGTGAAAAGAGAGGAAAGGGGGCTCACTTGACTATTTCTCTAACTCAAACCCAAAACTCTTCCTAAAAAAACCATTTATCCCTCCCTCGGAGATCCAAGGAAGATAATGATAATTTAGGCTCTAGCAAAACATCCATTATGTTCCTCCCCACCTTCCTTTTAAAACATTATCTTTCCCGAATTGTATGATCTCACGGACAATACGGGACCATATGTCCTAAAAGGATTGAATAAGATGTTAGATATGCACATACATATGAATTGGGTGGTATGAATGTAAATCCCCTAAACATAAACATCATAATAAGAAAACTTAAGCTAGCATCTTCTTATTCGTGCCTTCTAGTGCTACATCACCCTCATGGCCAGACAAAATTAGATGAAGACTAGAAATAACGAGCCATGTCTTAATAACCATTGGTCTAGCCAATTGACACTTTAACTTGGAATAGTAGAGCCACTTGGATCAATTTGGCACACAATCTACCAGAAAATTCTGCTCCTGTATATTGAATAGAACAATACTTCTTGAGCGTAAGCACACATTTCACTTATTTTTCTTATTTGCAATGCATTCAATTGAATAAATAAAAATATAATTCAGCACTGCTACGCCTTTTGTGTTGTTGGGTGTTGACCAAAGCAAACTTGAGAACCAATTTTCAACAAATTACATGCCACATTTGGAGATGCAATGAAATTACATTGACTTGATGGGTGCAAAAGTTGATACAAACAATGCTTCACTGTCCATATGAATTTACATATAAAATAACTTGTCCCACTAAAAATTGATTTGAATATAAGGACTGTTATGAAAAACGACGACAATAAAGCGAAAAATACATCGAGAAAAATCACACCAGCAAAGGCGACACAAGATTTACGTGGTTCGGCAAATTGCCTACGTCCACGGAGCTGCAGAGGATTTTATTAGCTTTGAGGATTACACCGTCGACCACGTCGACTTACAAGAAAGAATTATCTCTCTCTCTTTCTTTCACCTTCTCTCTCTCTCTAAACCGAGAGTCACACAAAGAAGAAGAAAAGATAACTTTAAACTGTTTGGAGAGTAATGCTCATCCCTGTAATCGGAGTCCCTTTTAAAGCTTCACAGTATCTAGCTTATTTTGGTAACTCTTAATTTCATGATTCCATTGAATCATGCTTTAATGACCCATATAAAGCCCATTAAGGCAAGCTATCATATTCATTATTTTTTTTCTCTATAGCAACAGGAGGGGCAGGAGATTAATCTGGTAAAGTTTAATTAATTAATTAAGCTTTCATTAATTCTTCCTGTCAATAGAAGACAACTGATTTAAATAAAAAATTGGAAATCATCAAGCTATGACAGGGAATAAAATACATAAGGAAAAGAATTAAGAGCAGATAAATTAGAATCAATTTATCAAAGAATCTGTCATAATAGGAAGTGGATCGGGTCTCCACCTTCCTCAACAATTCTCCCACTTGGAGACTAGGACATTAACTGCACCATCCATTGGCTGCACTGCCCTTTTCCTCAAACGTGATATCCTCCACCTCTGCAACTCAAACCTTCGGTCTTCATGCCAGAAGACCAGCTATAGTCAAACACAACTTCAGTTCTCAAGAGTAACACCCTCAACTGATATATCAGCATAAACGCAGTCTTGTACCTCCAAACATTTTCCTTGGTTACTCTTGTATCTGCTAACAACTCCTACTGCATGGGCAATATCATGCCTCAGCTGAAGGTCTTTTTCAACAAGTGCAGTCTTGTACCTCCTACCGTCATCAAACACAGTCTTCACCCGATACACCCACTTGTTATGCAATGTCTTCTTTCCTGGTGGAAGTTCTGCCAGCTCCCACTTGCTCGAACTTTTATCTTGCAAGACTTTTTCATAGCTCTGTGGTTCTCCACCATATGTCCGTACAAAATTCAGTTTTTCTGTCTTTGGCGCTCTGCCACCTTTCAAGAAACTGACTCTCTTCTGCTTCCCCATAATGCACCTCTGGCTCTTGTTTTCACGTCTGAGTAAACCTGCAGTCATATATAGTGTGTCAGTTTTCTTACCCCGAGCCAGTACTAATGCTCCTTTAGTAACCTTCCAAGTATTATCTGAGAACACTACTGAATGACCACCCTCATTGAGCTGCACTACAGAAATGAGGTTTTTCTTCAATTCAGGAACATGTCTGACTTTTTGCAAAATCCACTTGCTCTTGTTAGGGAGTGCAATATCAACGTCTCTCATCCCCACCACGTCAAAAGTTTTTCCATCAGCCAGATATACCTTCCCAAAGTTGCCTGCAACATAATTCCGCATTAACTCCCGGTGGGAAGATGTATGGAAGGAAGCCCCTGAATCCATTATCCAGTCATCAACAGAACTGTGAACCGCCAATAATAGTGCATCATGTATTTCTTCAGTTACAACGTTTGCGTCATCATTCTCCTTCTTGAGATTTCTGCAGTTCCTTTTTATGTGGCCAACTTTGCCACAATTCCAGCAGGTTGTCTGTTGACCAGACTTTGATTTTGATCATCCTCTGTTTGAGTTCCTGTCCCGTGATCTCCCTCTAGAATCAACAATCAGTGCCGAACTCGAACCCGAGGTCTCGTCAAAATCAAATCATGTATATCATTATATTTCAATTTAGATTACCTGCAGAACTGCTAACTGTCATCCTCATGGCTTCCCAGTTATTTGGCAATGAAGCCAACAATATCAGCGCACGAATCTCATCATCAAAATCAATTTCAACAGATGACAATTGATTAGTGATATTATTGAACTCATTCATGTGTTGAGCAACAGACACACATTCCGCCATCTTTAGGTTAAATAACTTTTTCATCAGGTGCACCTTATTATTCGCTGATGACTTTTCATACATGTCTGATAAAGCTGTCATGAGATCTGCAGCAGTCCTCTCCTTGATGACATTATGGGCAATGGATCTTGACAGGGTTAATCGAACAACCCCCAGAATCTGTCGATCCAACAGATTCCATTCCGCCTCGTCCATCTTTTCCGGCTTCTTTCCCAGCAACGGCAGGTGAAGTTTCCTCCCATAGAGGTAGTCCTCTATCTACATTTTCCAGTAACTAAAATCTGTGTCATTGAACTTCTCGATCCCCGATGCCATCACTTCGTCTCCGCCCATCGTTTTCTTTCAGCCTCGAACCAAAGCTCTGATACCAGTTGTTATGA
Source organism: Phalaenopsis aphrodite (assembly GCA_003013225.1). Lineage (NCBI taxonomy): Eukaryota > Viridiplantae > Streptophyta > Magnoliopsida > Asparagales > Orchidaceae > Phalaenopsis > Phalaenopsis aphrodite. The sequence goes on along the minus strand of NEWO01000042.1, from coordinate 511,230 downwards.
AAAACGACAACAATAAAGCGAAAAATAGATCGAGAAAAATCACACCAGAAAAGGCGACACAAGATTTACGTGGTTCGGCAAATTGCCTACGTCCACGGAGCAGCATAGGATTTTCTTAGCTTTGAGGATTACACCGTCGACCACGTCAACTTACAAGAAAGAATTCTCTATCTCTCTCTTTCTCTCACCTTCTCTCTCTCTCTAAACCGAGAGTCACACCAAGAAGAAAAAAAGATAACTTAAAACTGTTTGGAGAGTAATGCCCATCCCTGTAATTGGAGCCCCTTTTAAAGCTTCACAATATCTAGCTTATTTTGGTAACCCTTAATTTCATGATTCCATGGAATCATGCTTTAATAACCCATATAAAACCCATTAAGGCAAGCTATCATATTCATTGCTTTTTTTCTCTATAACAACAGGAGGGGCAGGAGATTGATCTGGTAAAGCTTAATTAATTAATTAAGCTTTCCTTAATTCTTCCTGTCAATAGAAGACAACTGCTTTAAATAAAAATTGAGAATCATCAAGCTATGACAGGGAATAAAAATACATAAAGAAAAGAATTAAGAGCAGATAAATTAGAATCAATTTATCAAAGAATCTGCCGTAATAGGAAGTGGACTGGGTCTCCACCTTCCTCAACAAGGCCTTGTTTTACTGGATACTGAATGTAATAACTAAAATTTATTTTAAATATAAACTTATTTGGAAATTTTAGTCATTAATGCTACACTCCACAATTTCCTTGATTCTCAAGCACCACATAAGCTCAACATCAATGCCCAAAAATTCATAAATTTCCCAAAAAAAAAGATGTTTGAGGTGAGTATTGATTAAGAACCAAAACAAGATCAAATTTTCTATTAATACAAGTATTATGTCATTCATATTTTATTGGTTCAACAACTAAGATTTTACCACTCTCTTTTCATTCCACTTTGTACTTTCTATGTGGCAGTAAAAAGAAGTTTTCTGATGCACAGTATAATTTTGCTTCCTAAAAGAAGGAACATTCCATAGACACGGTGCAAGGAAAACTTTAGATTACTTACATAACTGAACTAAAGAAATCAATCAAGGGAAAATTAAATATGAACTCTATAACTTCTTTTGTCAATTCATAAGAGTATTTAGCAAAATCATGACTTCCAACACAAACTGCCTAAAGCAATTCCCTAGACCAAACACCATAATAGCTTTAAAAACATCAAGAGTGCATTAAAGACATCCCCAATATCTACTATTTGAAAATTTGAGTAATTTTTTCAAGTCAACACGGATAATTTAGTTATGAAATAGTTTTTGCACTCAAACCAATGAGATTCTTGTTGATTGCATCAAAAACTTCTATTAGATAGCAACCACTAAGCTCTGCAAATCCACAATTCTCAAAAGAATATGAGCCGAATGTATGCCAACTGAGTACTCACCTTGCAGAAGATTATCTTCATGACTTGTATTCAAGCATAGGAGTAATGCCCTCCCAGAAGCTCCAGCCTCCTCACCTCCTTAAAAAATAAAAATCAAAAGGGTGAGATCGTTAAAGGAAATCCACAACAACAAGGTTGGCTTGGTCCAAGTATGGTCATAGTGCACTAATTCGGAAGAAGCTGCTGATTATTTAATTCTTCATGGGTGCCTATTTAAATAAATTAATTGTGCATTTCTGGCTCTTTTCCTTGTGTGCATAAAATTAAATGGCGATGAGATGTCACATAATTTGTTGAAAGATGACCACTCCATCAAGCTTATGAGGGAGCCTCATAAACACTGAATTATACATGCCACTTTACATTCCGGATATTATTTTGGAGGAGGCTCTCCATACAAGCACACTTTATTACTTGCAAGAAGGCTTTGGATTTCATTAATATGACTCGACTCTTTTTTCTGCGATATGGCGTGCCTACATGGACTCCTTTTCAGTTTCACTTTTGATGAAGAAGCTAAATTTGTTAACAGTTTTTAGCATGAACTTTAGAAATGCATGTTGATTAGCTCTAACTAAACTAGAGGTGCGACCCTAAAAACAAAAATGTAGTATAAAGTTGTCATCCACACTGTTAGTAATATGATTACATCAACATAACTAGTCATTACTCGCCCAAAATAATGGGATGACTTCAAAGTTTTGCTCAAGTGCAAGAGGAAATCCCTAGAACACATGGTTGTTGAGTCGATGGTAAGCTACAAGATATTAAATCTAGGTTTGAAGGCCTTTTATAAAGCAAAATTTAAATTCCGCAATAGGAAATTAAAATGTTTTCCATTCGTGAGCTTTTTGAGGCTAAAGCAATGAGAATTGCATAGGGCTAAAATAAATATAAGAATGAATATATTAGCATATATACACACACACACACACACACACACACACACACACACACACACACACACACACCTTATGCAAGACGGAAATTATTATGAAACAAATTAGGCAAAATAGAGGTGTAATGCACATATCAACTAATCATAATAACATAAAACATCAAATGAAAGTAGTATAACATATCAAAGCAAGTAAGACATCAAATAAATTTAGCATTATAAATTTCTCTCCCATACTATCCAACATAGCAACATCCACGGGTCCAAAAAATAATATAACACGTAATAAAAAAACCCTTAGTACTTTTATCACTTAGAGGATTTTCATAGGAATTGTCATCATAATGAATAACGTTTTCCCTTGCCTCTTCTTCAATTGACTCTAAATTCTAGCATTCTTCCTCTTCTTTATACTCAATTATATTTCTATTCCCTATTTAATAATCAATAATATATAACGAATATTAACTAAAGTTTAAGATAATTTAAAATACTCAAGTTTTAATAGATATTCTATTTTTTTTATCATATGATACTCGATTTACTAAACTTATTTTTGTCTCCATTAAAGTAATTAAAACTAAGATCTTGTTACAACTTCAATAATGTGATTTCATTGTCATCAATATAAATTACTCAGTCATCCGATGACATATCTTCATATAGTAAAATTCATCTAACTCTTTTTTTATTATTATCTTTTAGTCTATTGTTGTACAAGATGTATATTAGGGAATTCACTATTATGGTTGTCAAATAGTTTATCCTCCTGGTGTAAACTTGATTATATGAGCCTCACTTGTGCTTATATCTAGATAACGAGCATAAAAACTTCAATACCTTAACAACAAATTGTTATAGATCCAGAGTATCAACAATAATATTGATCTGTCATTCAACTATATTTGAAAGAAAATAGTATAGTTAGAACCTATAAATCTAAAATATGGAGTGTCATATTTTATTATAATGAACACATTAACCATTAAAAAATACCTGAAAAATATTTTACTAGATTATCTTTAGTTTGTAGTTCAAAAAACATTTAGTATTTACAAATAAAACAAGTTGCATATCGATAATTGCCCTCAGTTGGGTTGGCAATCAACTTATTCATGCAATGATATAACCCCAACTTGATCATAGGACTGATGGACTTATTCTAAACATATTGAATTTAGGTATCCAATTATGTGTATCAAATGTGCATCTATTCTATGTTATATTAATCTTTTTTTGTGCTATTTTTAAAGTTTATATAAGTATTTTAGTGTTCTATATAGTATAAGGATGAATAGTGATGAAGGAAAGAAAAGGAGAAATGAGATAAATAATGAAGTACTAAAGTTCTGAATCAGGCGCTCCTGCGCCTCTTTAGGTGCCATGGTGCTCTCCCAAGCGTAAAAATACATAGAGCATGAAAGTCTGGAGCCTGATGCCTCTTTCCCAAGCGTGAACATGTAGAGATGCAGGAAGTTTGGTGCCAGAGTTGGGTGTCAAGCGTTTGGCCCAAACTGGAGCTTGGAAACCTAGCGTAACTACGAACACCAAGGCGCCTATTCAACAATAAGGAGTTAGAATTGTTGGGAGTACGGTGCTAGTGTCAGGCGCCTAAGCACCCAATCATCCAAAATAACAATTTTGCACAATTTTGAGTCGATTAGGGCTGATAAGCTATTAAATACCATTTGAACAAAATAAAAGAGAGAAGACTTAGGGTCTGTTTGGGGCTACTGATAAGCTGATTAAAAATAATCTGCTGATAAGCTAGGTGCGGTGGCTATTAGAAATTTTTATTTTTTTGGAAAAGTCAGACCGCTGTCAGGAAACTGTCACCGCACCTATATGACCTATATAGGTGCGGTGTGAAAACGCCACTTTTAGCATTTTCAAAACGCATAAGCTGTCAAAACGCGGTTTACCCAAACAGTCCAGATGCGTTTTCAAAACGCCACCACACCAAATAAGCTGCCCCAAACGAACCCTTAGAGACAAGGAGAGAACTTAGAAAGGAAGAGAGAATACAGAGGGCTATGAGTGACGAAGAGGGGAGAATGAAGAAACACCTAAAAGCATGAGTGAGAGGTATTGTGTAAATGTTTTTTTTTCCCTCACCAGTGCAAGTGTTAAGTTGTAAACAAGAGAAACTCTGTAGAGCGAAGTGTAGAATACTCTGGTTAGTTGTTTCAACATTGTTGACCTCATTTTTAGTGAGGTCTTAGCCTCCTAGACTTAGAACCTAGGATCTAGTCTTAGGAGTTCCTGGTTGACCATCCTAGCGGACTAGTAATGGAGCCCACCTCCCGTAGAACTTCAAACCGCTTCTTTACTCATTTTTGTGAAAAAACTCGCACGAGTGGTCCCAAGCACTCAACTTCTAGTTGCAAGGGCTAAGGACCAACATGCAGAGGGTCTGAAAATGAGTTCCTATAGGATCAAATGACCTTAGGTTAACCCTCGCCGCACTGCAACGCACTCGTTGCATCACACACAATTTTGGCTTAAATTGACTCGCCCGCCGGCAAACTCGTCCGGACGACCCCGGATGACGAAACGGACTGCGCCGACGCGTCCGGAACGTCGATTTTAACTAGAAAAGACACCCATATTGCTGTGGTTCCACACTCGCGCGAACCGCACAGAAATCGATGCATTTTTTAGGTGCGCAGGTCAGGCTCAACCCAGGTCCGACTCGGGCCCGATTTGGGCTAGACACCTGCTCACAGATTTTTGAATTTCAAATTTCAAATTCAAGCGGACTATTTAAAACTCGATTTAATAGAAAATATATGAATGTTATTATTTTCCAATTAAATCCTTTGCAGGAAAGGAAANTAAACCCTCCTTTCTCTGCGGGCTATTTGCATAATCAGGTATTATGCAGATGTAAGTCCCAAATAATAAAATTGGCAGGATTGAATAATTAAATAACATCGTCTCCAAAAATATAGCCACACAGTAGGATAGTTTGGGAAGCCACTGGGGATTCTCCTCAGGATCTATGACATCCCCTACCTTTTCTTTTATTTGGACTCCTAAAATAACTGTTCCTATTTGAGCCACTCTCACTTGCCTTTTTCCACGTCCTACCTTGAAAACCTAAACTTTGAATTCTTGAAGACTAGAACCACTGATCATTATCGAGAGTTTTCTTAAGTGATTCCCGTCACTTGGGATGTAATTAACTATAGGGGCTTGCCTCTATAGGGAACTTGAAACCCAGGTAAAATAAACCCTATTTAATCTTTGTATTAAATAGGGGAATTTGTCGGTCATATATAAACGGTTCGCAGACCAAATTGATGTCACAAACCTCTTAGTTTGCAGGATTGGGCCTATTATCGGGGTCTACACTTTTCTCTTGGAATGTGTAGTATTCAGGGTGTTAGGCACGATTATGCAAATTATTGGATTAATGAGATCCATTCGGTCTCATTTTTTTTTTTCGAAAATTAAAACATACTACTTTCAAAACTCAAACTATATTTCTATTATATTAAATTAAATTTCAAAAATTATTTTCATATCCATATTTTCATATTTTTCAAATCTATCTATATCGAAAAAGTTGACCGACAAACATATGTATAAATTTTATTTTTTGTTTTCAATGAAAGTTATTTTGTTTTCATTTACCATGTCTCATCACTAAATTGTTTTCTTCCTAGAATTGTAATTTACAAACAACAACAAACCTTCATCCCACTAAGTGGGGTCAGCTACATGATCTTTTTTCTCCATTGTGTCCTATTGAGTGTCATATTCATTTAATTCTACTTGAAGGGTAATTTAAAAATTTAGACAAAATCCATGTTTTGCAAATCATAATATCTTAATTTTTATATTGATAGGTTAAGTTTGTGTGCTTAATATCTTATATTTTATAAGTGTTTATACTCCTCAAGTAGGTTTAGATATAAGTTCTAAAGGAAAATTATGGAATGACCTAAAACAATTAATACAATGATACCTCTTGAAGAAGGAATTTTTATTGGAGGAGATTTAAATCAACATGTAGATAGAGTGGTAGAAAATTTTAGAAATATTCATGGTGGCTACAGTTTTAAAGTAATTAATGAAGGTGGAGTCGTATTAGATTTTGTTTTAGCGTATAATTTTGTTATTGTTAATATTTTAATCAAGAAAAGAAATGAGCATAATATTACTTATAAGATTGATCTAATAAAACACAAATTGATTATTTTCTCATGAGAAAAAAGATTGTCGAGAATTTAAAGATTGTAAAGTCATTCCAAGTGAGAATTTAAGTATTCAACATAGATTATTAGTTCATTATTTTAAGATGAAAAGTCGTAAAAAGAAAAAAATACTATGAATCATTATCATAGAATTAGATTGGAACACCTAAAACATAAATAAAATTATTTTTATGAGTAAACATCAAGATTTAAAAATTTAGGATGTTCATGAAGAAGCAAATTCTATGTGGAATAAAATAACAAACATTATTAAATAAGTGACAAAAGATGTACTTGGAGAATCAAAAGAAAAAATTTATAAATAAAAATAGTTGGTGTGGAATAATAATATGCAAGAAAATACAAAATATAAAAAGTTGTATTATCAAAATTGATTTAAATATAAAACTTCGAGAACCGGAAAAAATATCCGCAAGGATTCTAAGGGTGTGTCTAGGGTGGCGGTGCGGTGCCACACCGCAGTTTTTCCTGTTTAACAAAATTGTGTTTTACCTGTTTTTCAAAAAGCTGCATTTGAAAGCCGTGTTTTTCCAACAAACCTGGCTACCTATTATGGCTACTAGAAATACATGGTCTGACTTTTTTTGAATAGCAGCTTCTTCTTCAGCAGCATCACAGCTGCAACTGTTGCAAACAAACCCTACAAGAATAATTTGTGATGCTAAAAATTATGTTTTTAGTGATTTTTATAATAAATTAGATACTAAAGATGGTGAAAAAATATATATATAAACTAACCAAACAAAAAGAAAAAAAAAGTAAGGATTTAACTCAAGTAAAGTGTATTAAAGATAAAAATCTAAAAGTGTTTTTCATAAAAAAATATTCAACATAGGTGGATAAGTTAAATTTTTCAATGAAGTTTCTAAAAATATGATTGACCTTAGTGATCTTAATATCGCTAATAATAATAAAATATTTCATTTTTACCGTGGCATTAATTAAAAAAAGTTGAAGAGACTTTAAGAAAAACCAAATGTGGAAAGTCTGTAGGACCTGATGATATCTTATTAAAATAGGAGATTTTGGGATTTCTTGACTTACTAAACTCTTTAATATCATTTAAAAACTAAAAAGATGCATGAGGACTAGAGGAATAGTATTTTCGTCCCCATTTTTAAGAAAAAAAATGGATGCATAAGAGTGTGCAAATTATACAGGAATTATGTTGATGTGTCGTACTTTAAAATTATGGGAAAGGGTAACTGAGCATAGGTTAAGAAGTTTTACAAAGATTTCTCATAATCAATTTAGGTTTATGCCAGACAGATTTACTATGAAAGTTGTACATTTATTTAGAGGTTTGATGGAGAAGTATAAAGAGAATAAAGAGGATCTATATATGATTTTTATTGATTTAGAAAAAACTTACGATAAGGTTCAAAGAGATATCCATTGGAGAGTTCTAGAGAGGAAAAGTATTGATATGACTTTTATTCAAGTCATTAAGAATATGTATACTGGAGTTGTTACTTGTGTTCAAGCGGAGGATTGATCAAATATTTTCCTATTTCAGTTGGATTACATCAGGGATCGGCTTTAAGCCCATATCTTATTGGTTTAGTTATGGATCCCCTTACTGAACATTTACAAGAGGATGTACCTTGGTGTATGTTATTTGCTAATGAAATCCTTCTTGTTGATGCCTGCTAGAGAAATAGCTTAGAAAAAACTTGAATTATGGAGGTCTATTTTGGAGTTTAAAGGCCTTTGTTTGAGTATAACTAAAATTGAATATATGGAATGTAATTTTAATAGTAGTAGCTCTAGCGATAGAGTTGTAACTATGGGAGATCAAATTATTAAAAGGTGTGAACGCTTTATATATCTCAGGTTTATTATTCAGAGTGATGATGATATAGATGAAGATGAAGTTGGTTGGTTTAAGTGGAGGAAAGCTTCAGGCCTATTGTGTGATAGAAAAGTACCGCTTAAATTAAAAGAAAAATTTTATAAGATGGTGGTGAGACCTGCAATGTTCTATGACGCAGAATGTTGGCCTTTAAAAGAGAAGTATAAAACTTAAGTGTTACCAAAATGAGAATGCTTAGGTGGATAAGTGTCTTTACTAGTAGAGATAAAATGAGAAATGAATATATCCGTGATAGGGTTGGTGTAGCTCCAGTGGCGGATAAAATTAGAGAGTCATCTTAGATGGTTTGCTCACATTAAACGTCGACCATCTGATGATCTTGTTAGGAGAGTTGATGTTTTAGATTCAACATGTATTAAGAAAGGCAGAAGTATAGCTAGATAGACTTGGCATATTGTAAAAAAATGATCTTAATCTATTAGAATTAAATGAAAATACGACACTCAATAGGACACAATGTAGAAAAAGGATTCATGTAGCTGACCCCACTTAGTGGGATAAAGGCTTGGTGTTGTTGTTGTTACTTAGAAAGTTAAAATGGATGTTGATCTATAGTAAGGAAGTAAGCTAGTGAAACAATTAATTTAGTATACACTATTTTAGAAGAATAAGAATATTACTGCTAGAATAGCGAAATCACAGAAAATAATAGAAACATGAGATTTTTTAATTGTTTAGGGAACTAAACTATAACATGAAACCTCAAATTTTCTTATGACCATGGAAGAGGATAATGAATATTATTATTCCTGATTCTCAACAACAATAGATTTAGTTGGATGAATCGAAATTTTTTAGATTTGACTCAAGGGAGAATTAAGTTATCTGCTAGAATCCCCCTCTCTAATTCAATTTAGATTTTTAAAAAATCAGGATTAGTTACTTCAAAACTTCACCAGAAGTTTTGACCATTCAAACTAAACTTAGGACTAGTAAACCATAATTGTCACCTATTGTGGAAAATAACAACTTATATATGCGATCAATACACGAACTCAAATCGGTATAATAGAAGAGCGACACGTATACTTGTGTGGCGTGCTTCACAGCATCGCGACATCATCCAAAAACATGCAAATGCTGATGATGTTGAAACTCTACATTCTCATCGATGATATCCCTAGACTCCTTATAGTTGGCCTCTTCTCCTAAGTTATGGACTATTTAACTCCTTGTATTATAAAGAAAGTCCATATCGGACTTTTTCATTGCATCTATCATCGTCAAAATTTGAACCAATGGCATTATGATTGTTGTCGCAAGAAGGACAGTATATTAAATTTTTTTTATTTAAAATATTTTTTTTGACTTCTTTCCCTTTTAACTTCTTTGCCCATGCACAACTAAGCCAATGAATGAAAGTAATCATTATCTCTAATAGTTTTTTAGCTTCCAACATTGCTCTTTAAAGCTAAATAGGCTATAGAAAATCTTATTGTAGCATGGCGTATGAGTTCTTTTCTAGAAAAACTCCTCATCAAAGACAAACATTAGTAATAATACTATAAATTTAATAATATTTATTATTACACTTAAATCCTTTTTATGTTGGGGCAAGTAAACAATTTTCTCCAAAATTGGATCTTTAAAGTGCGTTGTAGAAGATGCCCAGTATAAATGTTTTCTTTAAATCAACTTATTCACAACTGCTCGATAAGCATGTCGGTCAACTTTTTTCGATAGATTTGAAAATATGAAATATGAAAATAGTTTTTGAAATTTAATTTAATATAATAGATATATAGTTTGTGTTTTGAAAGTAGTATGTTTTAATTTGGATTCCCCTAGATGGATGGGATTAAGGGAAGCATACGGTTATTAGAGATGCGAATGATGTTTGATTTCATTTACATTTATTGATCATGGATGTTCTTGATCTTTAAAATTGAATTTCATACGAAACTTTATTTGTAAGAATCGAATTCCATACAAAACCCAGATTACTTGCTCCATTGCTTTTAAAGAAACTTCTCGATAAAAAAAAAAGTCTTCGACCCTCTTTATCTCCTTATTTCATTCATAGAAATCAAGATGGACGTTGCATAATGGAAATGACCCGTTCTCAATTCTATCCAGTTTTTTTAACGTTATCATTAGCAATTGTTGGTGTTATCTTTAACAGTGATTGACCCCTTTAAACTGATCTAAGGCCTCATAGCTTGACGGAATTATTTTCAGCTATTTAAAATATATCTTAGCTGTTTTTGAGGTGTTTTGGAGGATTTTTTCGCTGTAGTTTTCTGGGAGTCTTTTAATGTACCGTTTCGGGATGGTTTATCATTATTTTGGAGGATGTTGTGTTCCACTTAAATGTTGTTTGAGATTGCCAAACACTGTAAGAGTGCTGTGAGGTGCTGAAGTTAATAATTTGGAGTGTCATAGGTGTTGTAGGAGTGCTGCGAGGTGTTGAATTTGATAATTTTTGTGTCATAGGTGCTGTAGGAGTGTTGCGAGGTGCTGAATTTGATTGTTTCTGTGCCATAGGTGCTGTAGGAGTGCTGCGAGGTGCTGAATTTGATTGTTTCTGTGCCATAGGTGCTGTAGGAGTGCTGCGAGGTACTGAATTTGATAGTTTATGTGCCANTTTTTTTTTGTTTTGAAAGTGAGGTTATATTTAGTACCTGCATAATGTGTTAGAGCAAGAATAATTGCAATAAAATAAAGGAACAATCAACAAATAAAATGTACCTGCGTACGTGACATATCTGCTGCTGCTATTCCTGTTGCATGCTTGAACTCACAAAACACAATATAATTTGCAGGGATTTTAAATAAATTGCAAAGAAAAGAAAAGAAATAAACAGTAGAACAAGTTGTAGTAACAGTTAGGAATTCCCAAAAGAGGTGATCCTAAGGCCTCCTACAACTCCTTACTGTAACTAGTTAGATAGTATGGTGATCATACGATCCCCTACAACTCCGGTAAGCAATTAGCGAATATGTACGGTGATCCTACGACCCCGGACAACAACTAGGAGTTTCGAATGACGTCTGTATGAATTCATATGAATCCAAACAGCAATGAGTAACACCTAGATGGTTTCCTACGAACCCAAATCGGTGGTAGACAGCTAATGGGTGGCTTCCTACGACATCTGACGGTGATTAGGAGCATTGGGCAGCACTCTACAACCTTCCTATGAACTCCAAACAGCAGTGAGTAACACCTAAATGGTTTCCTACGAACTCAAACAGTGGTGGACAGCGAATTGAAGCATTGGACAACGGTCCTGCAGCTCTTACAGCTCGGGGCAACAACTAGCGGGCTTGTGCGACGATCCTACGACCTTCTACAACTTCCAAACACTCCTAACAGCCCTTGATTAGCGATGGGCAGCAATCTTATATCTCAAACAGCTTCCAAACAACAAATTCAAAGCCCAAGCAGCACTCCCAAGGCTCCAACAACGCTCCTAATCATTGAATTCAGCACCTCGCAGCATTCCTACAGCACTTATGACACAGAAACTATCAAATTCAGCACCTCGCAGCACTCCTACAGCACCTATGGCACAAAAAACTATAAAATTCAGCACCTCGCAGCACTCCTACGGCACCTATGGCACAGAAACTATCAAATTCAACACCTCACAACACTCCTACAACACCTATGGCACAGAAACAATCAAATTCAGCACCTCGCAGCACTCCTACAGCACCTATGGCACAGAAACTATCAAATTCAACACCTCGCAGCACTCCTACAACACCTATGACACTCCAAATTATTAACTTCAGCACCTCACAGCACTCTTACAGTGTTTGGCAATCTCAAACAACATTTAAGTGGAACACAACATCCTCCAAAATAATGATAAATCATCCCGAAACGGTACATTAAAAGACTCCCAGAAAACTACAGCGAAAAAATCCTCCAAAACACCTCAAAAACAGCTAAGATATATTTTAAATAGCTGAAAATAATTTCGTCAAGCTATGAGGCCTTAGATCAGTTTAAAGGGGTCAATCACTGTTAAAAGATAACACCAACAATTGCTAATGATAACGTTAAAAAAACTGGATAGAATCAAGAACGGGTCATTTCCATTATGCAACGTCAATCTTGATTTCTATGAATGAAATAAGGAGATAAAGAGGGTCGAAGACTTTTTTTTTCTCGAAAATTAAAATATACTACTTTCAAAACCCAAACTATATATCTATTATATTAAATTAAATTTCAAAAATTATTTTCATATTTCATATTTTCAAATTTATCGAAAAAAGTTGACCGACAAAGCACTAGCATTATCTACAACAATCTAGATCATCAAATAATCCCTAGTCTCCCATATCAATCACTTTATCAAATAGTTCAAAAATAATCATAAATCTTTCACCTACTTAGATGCTTCTACAAATTTTGAGAAAATAGTATCATAAAGATTATTTATTAAAATGTTGATCAAATTTCTATACCTTATGTCAGATCACTCGTCATATACAATTGTCACAACAGTCTGAGTCCATATTCAGTTAATCTACTCTATGTCTTTCTCTATATAACTCATCAGTTTTATTAACACCCATAATCTCAAATCATACATGAATTGGGATTTCAAGCCTCGACCATAAGCACCTAATGAATGAATTATATTAAAGTAAAAAAAGAGAGATTGCTACTTTGAATGAAATGACATTTTCATTTTTAAAATCTAACATTATCCATGTTTGTGTGTCTCTCCAATATGCATTGAAGATACTTTGAGCTACTACTTCCCCTTCTCAATGACCTCTATCTTCCTCAACATTCATTATATAGTTGTCTATGAGCATCTTACACTTTCACTAAATATTGGTGACGAATATGATGAAGAGTCATTGACATTATACTTACTCACATAATAAAAGCTGACATTATTCTATCATCAAAAAATTATTGTGAAAGATGTTTTGATATCATCAACTTGTTCATATAAGATCAGATCTCCTATTTTACTACTTTTGGCACTTTATTACAAGGTGCAACATTCAAATGCAAGCCAAGGAGACATTCATTCATCCTTGCAACACCTCCTTTAACTATCTTTTCGCAGTAATTGCATTTGAAATCAATTTCTTGTTTGCCTCTAGCATTATTGTGGATTTTTCCTACCCCTAATCATCTCTTACAATACCCAAGATTGATAATTTTATTTCAAAGTTCAAACAAATTTCAAAACATTCAAATATTAAATAATTTATTAAAAAAATAGAGATTAGATTTGTCACAATGTAAAAAAAAAATTTGTAGAAAAAATGAAGATCTTTGTGGAAGAAGATTACTTGGTAAGCATGGAGTGGCAACAACGATGACAATAAAAAAAGATGCAATATCAAGCAACCGTAGTGGTAGTGAAAGCATCAGATAACAACGATGGTGTCGATGGCACTAGGACTACTCGAAGTATGTTTGGGAGGGGAGATCATGTGCAACAAGGAGCAGTTGAGAAAGGTGGCAATCGTAAAGGTCACAAACGACAATGCTAGGGATGGCCTATTGGAATATCGTCATATGAGGGGTGAGGGGAAAGAGAAAAATGTGCTTGCATAAGAGGGTGAGGGCCAAGCGTAAGGGTTGAGGATTTAAGTTAGGCAGAATATAAAGAAAAAAAATGTAAATGGATGAAACGCAAGCCCCAATCTACTAGAGGCAAGGCCTATGTCTCATATAGTAGAGGTGAGGCATGCCTTGAGGAGTATGCATCACCAGGGTAGCTTGAGGCATGCGTCTCAACATATTTTTTTGACAAATTGCACTGAGGTGCACCTTGAGTTACATAGTTTTGAAATGTTAAAAAGAAATACAGGCAATCTATGGATTAAAAAAAACAAAAAAGCTTTTCAATGTGAGGTTCTTATAATGGTGCATCTTTGCATGGATTACTGCCTACTTTACTTAAGCTGTAACCTTTAAAATTTGGTCCAGTACAAATAATCAAAAAATGCCAATTCATATATTGTCACTCTCTTCCAAAAACTATACATATCCCTAACATTCAACATCTTTGACCTACCTTTTAACCATAGAAGCAAGAAAATATGTATTGACCTCATTTTTTATGAGATCTACATCTCTTCTTCTCTAATCCATCCTCAGAATCTTAGATTTAGCATTAGAAATTTCTTATTTGGCTTCCCTAAAGGACTAGTTGATGGTTGAATCCAACTTATAACTAAATCAATATATTTACACTCCTTCGATCAAAATGAGCTAAATTGATCCTTAACTCGTGATTATTGAAGTTGAGTTGATCATTTATTAAGTCATTAAGAATTGGTGGTTGAGTAACCTTCTAGGTTCCTAGAATGCCACTGGGGACCCTTGGAATCCTTGACACTTTGAACCTAGGGACATAATTCATGGCCTTAAGAGCCCATAAACCCTTTTGACTCACCACACAAACATCACACGTGATAGATGATTTTGTTAGATCACTGAGCCAAGATTTAGGTTAGGGTTTTTTATGGTTGTTTATGTTGTGATTATGATGATTGTCTGCTATATTAGATATTATGGTAGTTGTTTGTGCATAGACTGGATGTTAGGGGGACTATATAGTTCTAACACTTACTGATTATAAGAGATCATGCTTAGCAGGGCTTTTATTTTGTTAAATCATCCCCCTAAACACGGTCCATTAGGACAGGTGGCTTGGCACTGTGTGAAAAGTCCACTTAGTTTGTTATACTTCTCTTGCTTAAGATGTACTTTCCATACTCATCTTTATTTTACAACGGCTGCAGTAAGCTTAGATTTCACTGTACATTTGATTGACTCTGTATATAGAGTTTAGATTAGTTTGTTGGTCCTTTTTAGCTTGTAGGTGGCCAGAAGTTAGACGTAAACATGGACTTGAAAATGAAGTTTGACCTAAACCTAGACACGAAGACAAACATGAAATTTCAACGGAACCTACAACTGAGCCTCATGATGAACCTGAAACTAAACTCAATGATGGACCACAAAAGATATCAAAAGAACCAAAACAATAACAATAAGCAAGGATAAAATTGGACAAACAAACAAATGCAGATTATTCCAAATGAAGCCTCATGATACCTAAAAAACCTGGAAGGAGGAGTTAAAGACTCCCACGGTCCCAATTAGCTTGTCTATCTTAGGTTTAGGTTGGGTTGTATAGATCGGCAAATCCTTGGCTGCGCCACCTTGTTTTTCATTTCTTTCGGTATGTATAGTGGAATCCAAATGCACTAGTTTTTCGTTGTGGTTTCGTGCTATTTTTATTTGGTTTTCCCTTTCCTAATTGTGTTCATTTTGTGTTTGCATGACTAGAAACTACATATTTTTTCTAGGTTTCTTGGCAGTTTGTGCTCGGTCTGGATATATGTGTAATGGGCTCTTATGAAATATTTTTTTTATCACAACTTAAAAGCTTAAATAAAAATTAATTTGAAATTCAATATAAATAATTTAAAGCCTTAGGAATCAATTAATAAAATCAAATAGAAGCTCATAAGAATAAATGAACTATTTGCACTTGAATATTCATTTATCTTCTTTCTTCGGGCACTTCTACCATTGAACATAAAGAGGTATTTGATCAATGAGATAGCTGCTTTCCATGTGACAGCCTGCCTAAACCCTGATTGGCCTTTAACTTTAAAACTAACGCATATATACAAGCATAATATTATACCTATCAGCCTTTAGAATGGATTAAATTAAATAAAAATGATAAAGCATAAATTATTGCATTAGATGAATTGCACGCCATACATGTTTAGGCAACTAGAATCGAATAATCAAGTCAAAAGACATTTTCTCTTTTTAATAAACAATAACCCAATTTATCCTTCATTTCATATGGCTGGACCACATAATTTTTGAGACACTAAGGTGGATTAGCCGACAATCTATTTCAGACAGGATTATAAGTTTAGTAGAGTAGGAGTTATTTCAGTCTTATGTAGGATTATTATAAATACATTATATTTCATTAGACTAGATTTGACAACCTATTATGTTTGTAGATTAGTTTTAGGATATGAAGATGATCGTATTACTACATAATTCCCCACCTCCTAGATATTTTCACGATCTCGTGTCATGAGGATACAAATCATAACTTTCCAAAAAATGATAAATTTAAAATAAAACAAATCTATCAAATTCAAAATTATAAAGCCCTACCATATGATAGTTGGAGTGTCAATAGGTTTCTCAGTATCCGAGCACTACCAATGTTTTCTCCGTTGGCATTCAAAAAGAAATGTTTCAATTTGATTCATCCTAATTGAATATCCAAATAGCAAACTTAAAAACTAAAAACGTTGAAATTTATAGAGATGAAATTTACTATTTTAAATGAGTATTCTTAAGAGATGACCTTAACACTGTCATTGCCGGTCCTAAACCCGGATGTGAAAAGTTGAGGGTTGCCTTAGGTAGTCGACATCCAACATAAAACTTGTCGAAAAAAATCATGACATGAATCCTTTTGATCTTTAGGAGAGTAGATGTTTTAGATTCGACTTATGTTAAGAAAGGCGGAGATAAACCTAGGAAAACTTGAGCATATTGTATAAAAAATGATCTTAATTTATTAGAACTAAATGAAAATATGACATTAAATAGGACGCAATAGAGAAAAAGGATTCATATAGCCGACCCCATGTAGTGGGATTAACGTTTTGTTGTTGTTATTGTTGTTGTTGTTGTTGTTGTTGTTGTTGTATTCTTAAGTGATGACTTGCTTAAATGTAATCAACTAAAAGTGCTTACTTTTATAGAGAACTTGCAACCTATATTAAAATAAATCATATATAACTCGATTATGTAAAAAAAATCTCTGGTTTACACAAATCTATAAATTTTGAAATATTTATTTAGTGATTAAATTTATTATAGAATGAAATTTATATCTTTTGAAATAATATTTTTACTTCCAAAGTTGTATTTGATCATTTAAAAAAAATCTATAAAATTTATGTCATTTCAAATAAATAACCCAGAACATGATAGTGAATGCTAATAAAAAGGCTAGAAACCCAACTTTCATGTAGTTTCTCCATTTTCCTACCAAACTCTTAAGGGCTAGTTGGTTGATTTAAGCAGGATTTAACCTTCAATCTTTCAAAACGGTCTTTTTGGAGAAGTTAAACCACTCAAAAATTAAATCCTGAAATAACCTCATTTGACTATAAATCTTGAATTTATAAAGTACAAGAGTTCAATAGATTTAGGCAATTACTGGAAAGAAAAATGTAAAGGCAAAAAAGGCGAGAGAATACTTGAGTCGTTGCTTTGCCAGCAAACGGTTGTCAAAACATCTCATTTCATTTTCATGAGGGTTTTGGGATCAGAAGACCTTTTATATGGCTACAGGTAGAAAGGATGAGAGAAAAAAAAAATGAGAATTTCGATTGCAATTGTGTTTTAGATTTATTAATTAAAACTTCTTAATTTAAGTTATTTTTATAATTTTTTAATAATTATTAATAAAGATTTTATTAGCTCGAAACTATTTTAAATTTAATTTTATTTAAATTTTTGATTAATTTAAATGAGTAGTGATTAATGAGTGATCAATACATTATCATAACCTAATTATAATTTAACAATAAATGATATAAATTTGAAAAATAGCTAATAAGTAATTGATGAATAATAAAATACAGATTAAGGATTACTTAATTTATTGAAATTCTAATTAATAATTAATTAATTTAGTAAATAACTAATTACCGAATGAGTAATAAACAATAGAATATTCAATGATTAATTAAATTAGTAAAATGATTAATATAGCTGACAATAATGTTGTCGCATTTTTTGTTGTGTACAGATATATCACTAAAAAAATTTATATACCTTGGCCCAAATCTCGATGCATTTTAGATAAGAAAGCTTTCGAATTCAAATTTAAAACCATACAAACTCTGATTTCAACAAATTTATAGTTAAATTGAGCATCTCGATAATACGAGCCCAAGGACACTGAAAGTGACTCAATAAGAGTCTAAATAAACCCAAATCAAATGTTTGAAGTATGATGAAAGCTTTAATTAAATGATCAAATGATTTAAAAATTTGGCATTCAGTCAAATAGAGCATTTTAATGTGAGTAATTCAACTAGTCTAAAATCACTCAATTCTGAAGATATGAAAACACTTAAATGCTAAAAAATGACCTATGATCGAAGAAATCAACATGAATTGTCTGATGAAGTGTTTTGAATTTTTAATTAAACTTACTAAAATATTCATCTAAAAAATTATAAATAGACCTACATTCTTCCCATGAGAATAATGAATGAATAGAATACAGGAAAGCGGCCTGAAAAATAAGGCATAACTCGTGATAAGTATAGTTGAACGACAACCAGCTGTTGTCAACTATTAATAGTGACTGTTGTAGCCATTGTAAACTAGTCGAGTCAAACTCGAGCAGACATAAACTTGAGCTTGATATATTAATTGAATTCGAGCTCGAGCTTGAGTATACAAATTCAAGTCGGCTCGCGAGCTAGCTTGTTCAATCAAAATGATAAAGAAAACAAGCAATTAAAGATTTAAAAAAAAAATACTTGAAATAAAACATGAAATGTCATTTTTTAAACATTTTTAATAATTCAAAGAAAAAGTATTAAAATTTTATATATTTTGAGTATATTTTATATTAATACTTTTTTAAACAATCCAGTCACGAGCTAATGAGTCGAGTTGGAGTTAGCTTGAGCTTGGCAAGTTAGCTCTTCGAGCTCAGCTCGTGAGCCACAAATCTAACCTTCTTTTAGTCGGATCAACTAGGGTTGTTGTAGCCCAACTAGGGTTGTTTAAGCCACCGGATATAGTTGTTATAGCTCAACTATGACTGTTACAGCCAAACTACTAATATATAATTATGATTGTGGATTTTTAGAAATCTCAACTTCCCTAATTAAAAAGAAAAGTGAATATTTGTACTTTCAATTTCTTAGTTAATTACTTTGACTTCAGACCCAGTGACTTCAGACCCAATGAGTTTTTTTCTTTCTATTCTCGTAAAAAAAAAGGTCATTTGTTATATTTTAATGTATGTGTATGCTGGAAAGTTATACTGAGCTAAGACTTAAGATGTTTATGTCAATGAAAATTTCTAATACGCAACAATTTTTAATATCAATCGTAAATTTTAAAATTTTATTTGAACTAAATTTAAATCCTAATATATGTTACCAAACAGTTCATCAAGATTTAATCTAATTTAACATCTATCATAGCAAATATTTTTCATGATTTAATTTAACACTCCATGATTTATTAAATCCAAATTTACAAGATTTATTAAATCATACTTGTAGCAAAACAGGCTATACTAAAATAAACAACTGTTCACAAAATAGTAAACAAGCAGCACCAAATTGAAGCATGGAAATCAAAATCTAGGCCTTTCCTAGCAATCTAACTATCATCAATATGGTTAAAAGTTGTTGACATCAGACATGAATCGCCATACAGCTTGCACAACAGTGCAAAATATCTCCACCATAAGTAGCTAATGCAAAACTTACTGAACTTTGATCAACTGAAGAATTGCTGCTCAAATGGATGCCCATGGATCCCCTCCTGGCCATTCTGCCAATGCCATTGATCCGTCATGTAAGATCAACGAGCGGAATCCCTAGAAAGACAGTAGTGCTGCGCAAAGACTTCTATTGAATCTTCATAATCAACCCATAGCTAGATAAAACAGACCCAGATGTTTCCCATTGGCAGTTCATCAAATAGTTAGCAGTTCACCGCCATGGCCGCCGAAACCCCAGAGCTCATAATCCTTCTCTATCTCACAAGCCGCATCCTCCTCCCCTAATCTCCTCAATTCCTTTATCATAAACTTGAACAAGTACTCATTTGGCTCACAACCTCCTCTTTTCATCATCTTGTACACATTCTTTACTGCCTTTCCCTTCCCTGCCGCAACCAGAGCTTTCACGAGTCGAGCAGGTCCACGGAGATCCCCAGCCGAAATACCCCCACCTAATTGTAACTCTTCCAACAGCTCCACCATCAGGAGGTCAATCTCGGAATCAGTTTTGCTCCTCGCCAGAGACACAACCATGTCAGCATAGAGCGCGCAGTCGGTCCTATACCAGTTTTCTCTTCGAGCGGCCTCGAATACCTTGATGGCTAGCTGCCACTGATCCTGCCTCTGGAGCTCGGTAAGGGCGGCGAGAAGGTCGGCCCTGATGAGACGGGCCACAGAGGTAGAAATGATGCGGTTAACTGCCGCCTCGTCATTGCGCGCACGTTTGAGGGCTTGGACGGTGAGAATGGCTTCGCTGCTCAGCGTGCGGCCTCGGCGGAGTGGCTGGCGATTGTCTCGAGGTCCGGAGACAATTATTGAGGCAGGGGAGGAAGTGGGATTAGGGTTTCTGAGAAATAGGTTGGAGAAGAGGATGCGAGAAAACGATGGGCGGTTGAAGAGAGGCGGCGCTTGCGCACAGAGAGATGCAGCGGACGCGGAAACGCCGGCCGCCATTAGCTTGCACGGTTTTCCTGCTCCCAATTTTTGTTCAGGGGACACTCATACGAATTGATTATTATGCTGCTTGGGATTTACATGGCATAACATTCAACAATTGCATTTTCATATCTAGTATCTTAATCGTACTATTTATTTTTGTATCACCTGAACCTTCTAATTATTTGAAAAAATAATTGTAAAGCTGCTGTAAAAAAAGCTATTTTAAAAAAATTTGTGACTATTATAAATTTATTTTATTGTCAAAAAGTTGGATTGTAGCTTTTTGACAGTCATCATACTTTAACAGCTTAATGTTTAAAAAATAGATTTATATCGTAGAAATTTCTAAAAACAGTATTCTAAAGAGAACTTTGTTAGTTGTCTAAAAACTAAAACATGCAGAAAATTATCCAAACCCCCCATTTTGTCCCATGCCTACAATGGGTATCTCTCCCAACAACTATCATGTTGCTTGTTGTCACTTTTCCTTAGAGAAAATATCACATTCGGGGCGGACTCCAATAGCATTACGACACCTATTTTTTCAACAGGACCAAATTTGGCTGATAAAAAAATTGATATTTGTTGGTGAGCTGAACCATGTCAGCAAGAATTTTTCCTCGGTCGCTTTGAAAATCATTTTATGCTGGTATTTTTCCTCTGTTGCTTTGAAAATCATTTAATTTAATATATATGTATATACCCAGCCCAAAATGAGCCTGAAATTCAGAAAAAAATTACATTTTCAAATTCTCTTGTTCGCTTTCATTTCCTCTTTACACTATATGGTTCATCTATAGAAAAAACACAATACATTAATCTATACCACAAATATGCCACTATGATACCATTGTCTTTCTAAGAAAATAAAAATTTTAGAAGAAAAATTTTCAAATTATAAATGTGCAAAACATCATAACTTATTATTTCTCATATCAGAGAAGCAAAAGATATATTTTATTTGTGAGAAAAAAATGAAATATATATATATATATATATATATATATATATATATATATATATATATATATATATATATATATATATACCTTTTTTCTTGTTATTTAATAATAGTGATTGTTTCTATTTGTTGTGGACTTGTAGCTCGAGTCATATTCGTGTCGTTATTTTCTATTTATGGACGAGCGTCTTTACTTTTTCTCAAAATAAATAAATAAAAATAATAAAAAAAACTATCACATGCGTATTGCGTGCAAAAAATAGAAAAAAAGAATTATCACATGCCTATTGCGCGCAAAACAGCGGAACAGCGGAACGAGTCGTGGCAGAACACCTGGGTCCCACTTTGGGAGACGACCGCCTCAATGCTAAATAACCAGATGCCCGAGTAACAGAAACGGAAGCTGCGTCGGTTTCGTATTTTCTCAGGTTTTCTTCGTTTCCGTGTCGTGCCCTCAAGCTTTTAGATTGTCCCATCCCCTATCCCTCTGTTCTTCTTCTTAAGAGGAAAGGAATAGGAGAGTTTAAGATCTGATCGGGAAAAGGAGGAACTTGTGGCTGTTTGAATCATTGGATCCGAGTTTCGGCGATCTATTGGTCAATTCTGGTAATTTCTCGAGAGCATGAGCGATTCCATGGCTTTTTGATGTTTCGATTTTTAAATTGTCTTCTTGTTGTCTGAGGAGGCGATGAAGCAACAGCGCTCGTTATTTAGTCTAGGATTTTGGCTTTTTGTTTTTCGTCTTGGGATATTGCTACTGTTTAGTCTTGTATATTTTACAGAAAAAGTTCATCAAAATCAGTATTGTTGATATCTGGGCGAGATAGTGGTTGTTAATTTGTGGATGTATTTTGGATATTGCATTGTTCTGCTATTCATGAAGTATTTACATGGAATATGGAGAATGTCAATAATTCATTTAACTTTTTTCTCTGTATCTAGGTTACTGTTGAACAAATATGATTGACAGCGTTTACTCCTTTTGAGGACAAAATATAACAAATGAGAATTGATATTCTTTGCCTCTTATGTTTCTATACTTTTAGAAGGATTATTTAATAAATTTGTATTCCTTTTTTCATGTTTTTATCATTTTTATTTGCTTATTCTTTTGATGGCTTTCTATGACATGCAGGCTACTATATGCTTTTTGTTTGCATCTCTCTGATGCCTTAACATCTTTGGTGAGCCATATAGATGATATTACCCCAAACTTGATGACCATGGCACTCCAGTGACCTCTAGCATTAGATTAAAGATTGTATTTGTGTGAACTGGTGAGGTTTGGTGGAATCAACAGAAATCTTATCCTCCAGTTCTGCTTTGAGAAAAAAGGAATCTGTATGATACTATAATTAGATTTGTTGGGGTACATCAGGAATATCAAATCTCTGGGCTTGTAAAACTTTTAGTTTGGAAAATTTGATGATTTTTTCTCGTCCCTTTTTTCAATTGTATGGAGTTCACTAAGGTCATATTTGGATTCACTTTTGCTTTGTCTTTTTATTTTTTTCATCTTAAAATTTAGGTACTCGATAAATGCACATGCTTTACTTTTGCTAGTTGTTATGGAATAAATGGATTGTTTTATGAAATTGTGAAACATTTACACTTTCACATGTTTTGGAAGGTTGTTTCAATTAGTTAGAATGCTTAGAGATTAATTAGTTTTTATATTATATAAGGGCTAATTAGGGATTAATTAGTGCTATAATTAGCATAATTAAGGATTTATTTCTATTTATTTACGAAAGAGTAGGTTTATGTAGTTAACATAAATCAATTGTCTATAATTACTTGTTAAGGCTAAGTAGAGAGTCATTATGATTTTGATTAATTGAGATCATGAATGTTCTTTTATTATCTAATTCAATAATTAGTCTTGATATAATTAAATATTTAATCTCGCTTTGTAATTGGTATTTAACTTTTATATATGATAATTAAACAATAATTAAGTTTTGGATAAGATCATTGAATTTGTTATTATTATTTATTGTAATCTAGCCTAGGATTTATAATAGCGGTATTAGATTTAGTATATAATCAATCAAATTATATATGATCATGATTTGAGCATCAAATTATGAAAATGTCAAAGATATTATGTCATTATAATTTAAAATGGTTGAGGCTACAAAAATTGTGTGATTCTCAAAGTACACCATTGACATTAAATGTCAAACAAAAAAAGTCCATAGGTGAAGATAAAAATCAGTCGAGCACTTGCTAATATTATGATGAAGTCAAATTTAAATTTATTTGGATAATTTTGTATTTTGAAATAAATTTGAATTTCTCCTTTGTTAATGTAGTTTACGGAAGATAAAATTATTAATAAATTGTGAATTTAGGGGATAAGGTTGTGTACATATAAAAAAGTATGCTTCTCAGACGATGATGAGACCAACAAACCTGATAAAATGAAGATAGACGACCGAAAGGCTTCTTCAGGAAGCCTGAGGGTCGCTGCAAGTAGACTTTAAGAGATGATCGCCAGACGTTGAAGAGTCAAAGAAATGTGATAGGCCGCGGGCACCGAAGGTTGACCGACCTAGGGCCAAGCTAACTATAAAGCCAAGCGACAATGACCAATCTATGGATGATTGACACAAACTACACTTATCAGACCAGCCAACAGTTCACAAGTTCAAAGGAGTCGGCCGCTCAGGGGCTGACACTTAATTGCACGATCGACACTTAGACTCGTGATCAGAAAACTTAAAACTAATAATGGTTCACTCAACCATCCAAGATCGTACATGAGATTAAGGGTGAAGGGGACATGGTACTTCATGATGGATTTGTCCTTTCGAGCATTACTATTAAAAGCGAGCGACTGAATTGAAATTGTACAGCCCCACTCAGGTCTTTTGGTGTTTAGTGGAATTCATTTATTTTAAATGATCTTGCATGTCTTTTCAAGGTTGGGTTATCTCCTATAAATAGGAGACATTATACAGAAAAAAGGGGAAAATTTCTTTGATTTGCATTCTTCCATTATGGAATCCCTGTCAATTCTGTCTTTCTCAAAGGATCTTTATTCTTTATTCTTTATTCTTTGTGTGCGTCCTATTCCTTGGGCGTGACTCAAGAACAGATATGGGTTCAACACCCCTGAAAAGGTTCGATGAGCATGAAGTAATGCCACACACAAGAAGAGGAGCGACACAAGTGGAAGAAAATATCCATGAGAACACAGATAACATGGAGTGCATCAGAGACTTTGTGATCCAACAAATCCAAGTATTTAAACATCAGATGAGAGAAATGACCAGGGAGACTTCGGTGAGAAATAGACCTGGTACTCCAACAGGTGGTTCTCACACGTCATAAATTTATCCTGAATGTAGATAGGGCACCCTCCCCGATGCCAAGAGTGAGCGATGAGATGTATCACCCAGACAGAGCTAGATCAGTAGCCGAGATAGACACAGAACGAGACGCATGAACACATGGTGGCTAGCTCCTAATAATGCTCTTTCTCAACACATCTCTAAAGCTGAAGCTTCTGAACTATTCAAGATCCCAATTCGGGAGCGTACCAAGGAAAGTTTGACCCGACCATCATGTTGCCTCTTTTAAGTCGACGGTGTGCCTACTAAGTGCAAATGATGCAATGAAGTGGTAACTTTTCCTCATGATCATGAAGGGGTTTACGCTTGGGTGGTTCTATAACCTTCCACTCGGAGTAATCTTTTCACTTACTAAGTTTAAAGGGATGTTCATGACATAATTTGCTATTGCGTATAAGCCACGAAAAATTTCTTAGGCATTGCTGCAGTTGTGGCAGGAACAAGTGTAATCATTACACGCATTTATTACCCGATTTCAAAGATAAATGTTGGAAGTATGAGATTTGGAGCCCACGGTAACACACGCGGCCCTCGCCAGAGGCTGAGAGAAGATCCCTTTTAGCATACCTTAGGACTGTAGCGACCCAAGTTACTGGCAGAATTGTTGGAGCTTCCTAACGACCACATCTCAATAGAGAAGCACATCTTACCTAGTCTCATGGAGATCCAAACGACTACAACCACATCCACCAAAAGGTTCTCAGGGAGACGATTAGAAACTCAACCTTCTGCCACGATCATTAACATGCCCCCAATATGAAGACTATTCTTGATCACACCCGAAGGCTTACGCTATGAAGAGAAAGAGACACTTAAATGAAGAAAGAACGTAGTATCGAGAGCTCCAAAGGCTCTTCTCAACCCTCAAGGCAAAGCCACCAATTCCAAAAGTGTATTTTAGGACTTCATGCATCTCCTTATATCGATTAGGGCTTCAAAAGCATATCTAAACATGCCAAATTCATCAAATTGTAGTCTGGATGAACACCGACATAGCTACGCCCGCCCAAAATCGACATAATTATGCCATATGACAGCATAATTACGCACAGAGTAGCATAATTATGCCCCCTCTCTAGTTTGTGTAATTATGCCACCGTGGCATGGTTGTGCCATATTTTTTGGCAGAATTATTCCACATTATGCCATAATTTCTATGTTTTGGTATTTTATGTTTGTTTCGTAACTTTCAAAAACTTACTAAATTTTCTTTTTCTTTTCTTCTTTTTTTAGATATTTAAACGCTTTTTTGTTTTTTACTTGTCTATGTATCGATTACACAGATAATTATTATAACTGATCGAGTATATATTTTAATGATTTTAAATGTTTGGTCTTTCCCAATTAATAATTCATATTCACTTCTTAATATGAATTTTGAAATCCAAAATCAAGTCTTAATTAAATTGGTTGAGTTGAAAATTAAAATGTATAGAATATCCTTGTTTAATTACTTATATTTATAATTACATTTTAATTGTTCTTGGATGATTAAGCTAGGGGTAGAAGTAATCAAAGTAAATGACCAAATTATTAAGATATTAATTCTAATCCTCTCATTTGATGGATATTGAAAGCTCCTAAAAAGTTTTACTCAACGTATCAAAATACCAAAAAATCCCACTTGAGTCATTATGCTAAAGTGATGTCTATCACTTTGTTATGTCAATTACTTCTAGGCAAGTATACATGCATAACTCTCCCGCCACCAAACATGTTTTTCTATTCTATAAATTGTATAAGAAAGGTGATAAGAATCTAGTATGCAATAACAAGGAATCTAAATCAGATAACATATCACAGCGTAACAATAACACATGAAGATCGATAAGTGTAACACATAATCGTCTAGAAAACAATATTTTTTTACATCTAAGTACCTGCATGAAAAGTCCCAAATGTGATAATTTCATTCACCTCACATAAAGATTCTGCACCAAAACTAACATGACACTTGCTCAGTAAAACAACTAAACACACTCAAAATAAATTCAAAGCAAATTTGAATCAAATTTCAAAGCAAATGCAAAACAAAAATATGCCCAAAACACATGGTAACATTGGGTTGCCTCCAAAGAAGCAATTGATTTAACGTCCTTAGCTTGACCTAAGATTAAATCAAGCCTAATATCCTTCATCTAGGATCAAAGTTTCATTTAAGTTATCCCCAATCGATCGCCCAATATTTTTGGTTGTCTCGAGATTTTCTCTGAATCCTCATATTTCATAATTTCTTGTAATTTCTCACTTTTAATTTGAGAATAGTCTTCCTGAGATATATATGGATTTGATTCAAATTATACTTTCTAAGTATGTTTTTTAGGTCCAAAACTCTCCCAATTAACTCTTCCTTTTGCATATCAGTATTTGGTTCACCAGTTGCAAGAAATGATTTCCTAGAAGGTGAGTTAGGGTTTTCCAAGTCTTTGTCCTGATTCTCACTAGGTGTTCCAGGCTCATGATCTAATGTTACGTGGCTATTCTCCTTCCTAGGGGCGTCTTCCAATTCCTCTTCCCTAGTCTCACTGCTGGCACTTGCTCATTTTCTTTTTCTTCATGATTCATATCTATGTTAGTTGTTATTGGTAGCATTACTTAGGGTCTATGGCTTAAGAAGTTAACTAACTGCTTAGCTTGATTCTCTTAGTTCCTAATGACTGTAGTTTGGCTTTATAACTAGTTCTTCATAATGCTGCCAATTCTTCCAAAGATGATGTATTTTTCAAATCGGGGATCAAAAGTGAATTCAAGTGGGTATGTTGATCTAAAGTGGTTATTGCCCAGGCTGTTTTAATTTTCTACAAGTTTGGCTTAGGTGGTCCCCCACAACTGGTTATTTACACTTGAGTTATTACTGGTCCAATTATATTTTGGGTGATTATTCCAGCTTGGTTTGTAGGTATTGCAATGTAGGTTGAAATTATTTTATATAGTATCCAAGGTTTCCAAAGCAATTGTATTAGGATCTATTACTAGTTCATGAGGCATTTTTTTAGTTGGTAGGGATATTGGAATTGGATTTATCTCTAAATTGTCTAATGTTTTAAGAATGATAGCAATTTGTGAGGCTAGGATAGTCAAAACATCAATCTTATGCAGACTAGCTATCTTCTTAAGTGTGATTCTCTCAGGTGACCATGGAAATTCGTTCATCACCATTTTCTCAATTAGTGAGTAGACTTCCTTAAATAATTTTGTCATAAGGGACCTCAGCTGCAACATCTATGATTTAACTTATGGATTAAAATAATCAATTGTAAAAGGTTTGCACAATTAGATAGTCAGATGGATTTCTTTAGCAATTCATTGAGTTTCTCCTAAACTTTGTAAATGGACCCTAGCTAGCTCGCAGTTTACTGTATCATGAGGTTTGGCACTACAATCCCCTTCGTGGGTTTAGAATTACAATGATATAAAGGTTTATATCACGGGCCCTTCTTTGTTTCACAGAATCTCCGTGATTCTATCTTCGCTTTCACTGAGATTAGGGCACAATGTGTTCACAACCTGTACAATGTGATCGTTCTCCGAATCAAATGCTTAATACCAAATTGATAGGTAAGAAGACGAGTTTTTCACCGAAATTAGGTCAACAAAATATTTTACTTCAATAACATCAAGCAACACGACCCAATACATAAAGGATAAGCACCTACATTTCAAGAGGTAAGTGATCTCTCCCATACCCTAATCCTAACCCTAAACCAACAATTCAAGAGGTAGGCGATCTCTCCCAAATCCTAACCCTAGACTTAAGAGAACAACCACACATGACATAACCTTAAGCATAATAAGCTCTATTTATTTTATTCAAAAAAAACAAGCCCACTTTATATGAAATAATAATAAATACTAATAAAAAGCTCAATATCTCTTAAGCGAGAGTCTAACAGAATCATATTAGTTTTACATTATTGTCTCTTACGTACTGTCAATATTGTTCCATCTGTCTTTTCCTTCTCTTCTTGGTTAAGAAACAAAAACTGCTATGTTTTGATGTAAAGAGAAACTTCTTCCCTGTCTTGGAAAAAAATTGTTACCGTTTTTCATGCTGATCAAAAAGTCCATTGCTTTGTTTCTTCCCTTGCTTTATTTATTTTTTGTAATCTTTTGCTCTATTTTAATGGAAACAACGTATAGATCTCCATTTTTTATATTGTAGGTCAGCCATTACCATGCTACTTGATCAGCTATTATCATAGATCTCTATTCTTATGGTATTTTGGGTTGCCACCCAGTGCTATGTTTCTTGTCTTGTGATCTTGATCACCGGACTTCCAGTAATTGCTCTAACTCCCCTTGTGGACTTTCGTTGACTTCTTCAACTTTCATGGTGTAATCTTAGAATCCCCACCATTGGCTGCCAACAATAATGATCCATTGCTTGTCAGGATCTGATGTTCAAATCATCATTTTGGATTATCATCGATCATCTACTATTTCCAATCCCTTTAACAATATATATACTAATAATTAATTGAAAGGATGAGAGAGAAAGGGATGAAAGCTGTAGTCTTAACATGTCCTAATTTTTCAATAAAATTTTCTCCTCTTTTAAATTTATAAGAAACTAAAATTTTCCAGAAAAGTTTCTTTAACATAAAAAAGGTTCAATTTTGTTACTCAAAAAGCATGAGAAACAATTATGTGGATAGCTGTGGAAACGTGGGCTGTTGTTTACAGGAGTGAAAAAGAACTGTTTAAACCTTTTTTTTTTCATTCCTTTATGATAATTGCTTCGAATTCAAATATCTAACTTCAGTGGTAAGGATAGTGATATATATATATATAGATATATATATATATATATATATATATATATATATATATATATATATATATATATATATATATATATATATATATATATATATATATATATATATATATATATATATATATATATATATATATATATATATATATATATATATATATATATATATATATATATATAGTTTTTGGTTAGTATGTTTTTCTTTTTCTTTATTTCAAAAAATATTAAAAAAGATTGTCCAACTATGTTTATTTTTTTGGGGCTCATTTGGTTGTTTGAAGTTTGAAACATGTTTCGATAAACGATGGAGTTTACTGTATCCAATTATTGGCTGGTTGTGGGCAGAAGTCATTATGATTTAATATTCCATAAATCTTTCAAACTCTTTCAAACTTAATGATTTCATTTTCACAAATGAAGTGACTGAAAATAAAATTACCGTTCTTTAAAATATATGTTTTTTTTTTCTTTAAAAAATAAACGAGATTTAAATGGAAAAATAATTTCAAATATGGCCTAGTAATCTTGTTGTTTGTTTCCTGACATTGTCCGAGTACTCTTATTATTTTCATAGAGAATATAGAAACAAGGTGCATTAACGAATCATAGTCAGTAATCGCAAGTAATAAAAATTAATTGGGTGGATATTTGGTAACAGGAAGCATTCTACTTGAATGTTATCAACTAAATCATACGTCGTGTTGCAGGCTTTTTCAGTGTTCTTCTGGAAACATTGAAAAGATGGTTACATCTTTGATATTGATTTTCTCAAAGATTATTAAGCATAAGAAGCTTTGATATGGACCTCTAATTTGGCATCCTATTTATATGTAGGTGTTGGCTAAGTTCTCATATCCTTTTTTGACGGTTTGGGAATTTTAGAAGAAAGCAATGATGCTCCTTAAAAGAATACCATGCCAATCCAAGGCATTTGGCAGCAACGCGCATCACAGTATCATTCTTATGTATCTGCTGCAGGATGCTAGGGTTAAATCCTATGCATTGAGGGGCACTTAAATACTGCTCTAGCATTCCTGCAATAGAATGATAACTGAATGATTCCATCATACCCTAGCACAATCTACAGCTGAGGTCTGCATGAAGAGCATGTTTAGTTTCCTGCTTGGATTTTATTCTGTTTAATGGACCTTTTCATTCTTGCTCTCAAGGTTTTATTAGAGAGTGGCCAGCCCATAGTAAACAAATGGTTTTTGTATGTAACATTTTTTTATTCAACATGCCTTTATTCTATTATTAAAGCTCCATTTAACAGAGGGTGCACCGCCATTGGTGTATAAAGCATGGTAGTTTGAAAGTTTCTGATTTCTCACAAAGTATCATTTAGGTTATGACCTTATGGCCATGTAAAGGAATAATGGAATTGAATCCTTCCTAAAACACGCATGCACACCCGCTTGTGACATAGTCCAATTGGATAGGGTGAAATTGGTGATCAACTTCTGCTTGTTAAGTTGGGTTGGGAGTGATCCAGAGGAAACCATGAGGCGCAGTCTTGAACCCTTTTTGAAAAAAATCATTTTGGGAGTGATCTAAAGGAAACCACATGAGGATGATACAGAATCTTGTGATGTAGTGCAAGTTTGTATATACAGATTGGGAAAAATGGTTGGGTTGATTCTGGGGAATGTTCAACATCTCTACTGAGTTTAAGCACTTTTAAGTCAGGGGCTAGCTGGTCACAAGAAGATTCTCTTTTTTTCAGTGCAAGCTCATTTCTTTGAAGTAATGGACTGTTCATTCAAGATATTTTATGCAGTCCTTCAAATTTGGCATCCCCATGGCTAAGTATCTCACTCGCTTTTCTCTCTTTTTATATCTTCTCTCTCTCTCTCTCTCTCTCTCTCTCTATCTCGCTAAACCTCTCTCGCCATTCAATCTCTCTTCTTCTCACCCATCCTTCCCCGTTCATTTATTTTCGCCATTTGTAACTCCTATAGATCAAAAAGTAAACTCTTGGTATTGCCGTAGTTGCCCCTAGTCTTTAGACAGGTATTTCTGATGATGGCTTGGCATTTGTTTAATGTTGTAGAAATGGGAGGAACTCATCCTCCATAACTATAAAATACTGTCTCTGAGTACAATTTCAGCAGTTGTGTGAAAGCTCCGGAGGAAGTTCACTATGCGCATACCCATAGCCAGCTCCACTGTTTGTTTTTGATATTCTAATCTCGCTTTACATGGAAAGGCCTCCTTTTACAATGTTCGTCAGGTACCTTGTAATTCAAGCTATTTTTATTGCTGTAGATATGTTCTCCTCAGAAACTACATTTTTATTTTTTCCTGGATCAATTGCTTTTTGATTTTTGCTAATAGTTTTTATGATAATACTCTTTCATTTAGGCTGTTTTACTGCAGAGGGGTTAGATTTTGTGTTTCGGCATTAAAACTTTTTTCTTTTTAAATTTTACCCTACATCATTCTATTTAGGTTCATTTTATTTCAGTTATAACAAATCTTGTAAAGACAAAAACAAACAAAATTTACTTTTAAAGAAGTTCCTATTTTGTACAGCTATTTTGTTTATCATGTTTTCTAGTTCGTTTGGTCATATGCTTATAGAATGGTAATAAACTATACAATTACAATGGAAATTGGCAGCATCTTGTTCTTATGTAAACATTTTGTTGTGTGTTAGGAATTATTTGGATATTTTAAGTTGCTTAAATCGAATGTAGTAAACACTAACATTATGAGCTCAAATTTTTCTCGTTTCATTGCTCAAAGGATGTAGGGTAGACCTTGGTGAAACTATGTAATGACATCATCTACCCACTCACAGATACACAGACACATAACACACAGACACATAACACACAGACACAGACACAGAGACACAAAAACAACACCGAGACATAGATAAGATGGAGTACAATTTAAGAAATAAAGGGATTATACAAGCATATACACAAACCCCTTTAATAATCAATAAAAATAATGAGAGTAGATCTCATTAAACCTGGGATCAAACTTTATTTAAAGAAAGAAAAAGTGGAGACAAGAAATTCCTCTCATTAGACCTCCAAGAAGTCAACAATATTAGATCTCCTCAATTGGAAAATCAATACAACAACAACAACAAAGCCTTAATCCCACTATGTGGTGTCGGCTACATGAATCATTTTCTTCATTGCGACCTATTTAGTGTCATATTTTCAGCCAGTTCTAATAAATTAAGATCATTTTTTATATAGTAAGCCCAAGTCTACCTAGGAGTACCTCTGTTTTTATTAACATAAATCAAATCTAAAACATCTACTCTCCTAATCAGACCATTAGATGGTCGACGTTTAATGTGACCAAACTATCTAAGACGACTCTCTCTAATTTTGTATGTCATTGTAGCTACACCCAACCCTATCACGAAGATATTCATTTTGCATTTTGTCTCTAAATGTAAAGCCACTCGTCCACCTAATCATTCACATCTCGGCAACACTTAACTTAGTATTATGCTTCTCTTTTAAAGGCTAACATTCAACACCATAGAACATTACAGGTCTCAATTGGAAAGTCAACAAACAATTTAAATTACAAATCATCGTTGTCTCCATACCTGAATGCCTTGAAGGGTATCAACTGTAAGTACGAATCATGTCCAGGCAATGACTCCACGTTTTAAATTAAAACTTTTTTAATCTGTTGGTTGGCAGAATTAAGAATCTTATCAATTGATATATCATCATCTTCAACTTCTTATAAAGTCGTACATTATATCATTATGCTTGGTTGTTTCATGATTAGACTATATGAATGCCACTCTGATTATTACAAAATACCATTAAACTATTTTAGTGCAAGCCAAATTTTTTAACCAAACACTCCTATCAATGAACTTTAATAACTTCGGTAAGGGCTATGTACTTTATCTCAATAGTGGACAAAACAATGTAGGCTTAAGGGTTGCCTTCAAATTAGCCCATGGAGAGTGAAGACATATCTAGTTTGAGGACTCCTATCAAGATAATCAGTATATCATATTTTCTCCTACTCATAATTAGAAATCCCTGGCATTGCCATATGTAGGCTTGGCATGCATCAAACGCATACATAAGCTTGTATTGCTATTGGGATACCTTATCATTCATTATATTACCTTCTAGTGACCCTGCAATCCTTACCCGTGTATCAACTAAAAAATGCTATTAGGTGAAGTATCCAAGCAAGTCCACTATGTGTCGTACGTAATTCCCAAACCACTTTTAATGAGTGAGGAGCTATTGATAATTGAAAGTTACTAGCAAGTGGCTTCACAACATTCACATTGAATTTCTCTAACGCCTCAATGAATCTCATTTTTGTTAGAAAAAAGCAAGGTTAGGATCTATGGTTCGGTAATGTAACTTGGGATGATATGGACAATGAAAACACAAAAAGAAAAGTTATAGTTGTAGGTTATCTATCCACTCTTAGCTTTTATGAAAATTAGTCACTTTTAATTTAATAAGTAGCAAATATGTTTCTTTAATTCAAAACAATAATGCACTAGTTGCAAAATTGTGAAATCTAATTCAAAATTTGAAAAGGAATATAAAAAAAAATTGAGAAAAAGATCAAAGTGGATTCTCAATCATTTATGAGCACTCTTTTAGTCCAGAACTATCAAATGTGTCTGACTTAGTCTCTTGACTTATTAGATATGCTTCAAAATAGTCCATTTACTTTTCAAATTTCATCCAAAATAATCTAAATGATGAGCTATTTTGGATTATATTTGACGAGCCTAGTGATTAAATTGAACAAGCTAGATAATTGTGGTTAAAATAAGCCAATATAAAAATTTTGAAGATCAAAATTTTCCCTTTTTCCTCATATTTTTATGATAATTAAAATTAATATCACAAAAATTAATCTAACACCTTCAACACTTGATAGAACTTCATTCATGCTTACTCATAGATTTTTAAGTAGATAGAAATTTAGATGTAGAAATACCCAATAGAAAGAGATTTTTTTTGTTGAAAGTAGTCATCAAGGCTTACAAAACCCTCAAAGAATATTTATCCAACAAAAAACACAAGAATTTGGGATTACTGAAATTGTTACTCAATATTCGATTATTTTTACATGCCTCGTGAGTCATGTATAGCTTATGAAGAAACCAAAAATAAAAAGTTCCTCGTGATCCTTATAGATCATGTAAAACTTTGTTAACTTTCAACTTTCCCAACACTAGCTTTCAATTTTACTCATTTTATTTATTCTTAGAAGGAAAACCAAAGAGGTGAAAAGCTATGGTCTAGCCCAAATGCTTTCGTAAGATGAGCCTTTAGATTATGGATTTATAACATTTTTTGTAGCTGCAATTGGCATGATATCTACATACAAAAGCAAATATAAAAAATAAAATTTACATTTATCGCTAAATATGTAACTATGAAATGTTCAATACCACTGCCTTTGAGATTATTTTTATCCATGTAAGATTTTTTTCTTAAGAGATGCACGTGATATTTTTCTTATAACTTCTAACTTCGGGTGGTGGTTTTGTGTGATTTTTCTTATTCAAATTTCGTAGAGAATTAAACTCCAATCACCTATGGACTACTCTGATACTTTTGTTGATACTTTCTTCATAAGTGGATGGCTCTAAAGCAAGCTCCAATAGATATAAGTATATATGCTAGTATATATGAATAATTGAATTCCTCATAACAATATTTATGATGTGGCCTAATCATCCTCATAAGAATTATGAGAAGAAATATTTTGTTTAGTTATTGTGTTGTCAGTTCTTTATGAGAACCAATCTCCATCGGTTATTGCGGTTCGTTATCATTGAAGTAATTTTGCTCAATCTTGAATGTAAGAAGCTGATCTTCCTTTTTTCTCGTCTTAAAACATCAATTTAATTTGAATTACTAAATTGCAAGTTATGCATTAAACTTGACATCCTTGTTGATCACAGAACTATCGATTTGGGGTCTATATGGGAAAAGCTGTATGCATTCACTCTAAATGCATAAACTAGAAATATGCTTATCTTAGCTCTCAGGTCCAATTTTCCATCCATAACTTGGCCAGAAACAGGACAAAAGAAGTATGTTTACTCCTATTTACCCCCATGATGTCCTTAATCTGTGATGGTTTTCCAAAACATAATGTTTTCAAAATCTAAAGAACCATTTCTAGCGTAACAATGCAGACCTCTTTTACTCGACTTCAACAAGCCTCTAACATATGCCCAAGCCACTTATGCAATAACTTATGAGTCATATAAAGAAATTAATTTTGCACTTAGTGTGCTGTACTGCAAGAAGTAGAGACTTCTCTGCTTTTGTCAAAATAATAACATCTTTAAAACATTTGATGCTTCTTTGCATCTGTGCCCAGTATAGTCTAAACAACCTAATGATATAAGATTCTCATTCAATGTTAGAACATGACTGACCTCTCTTAAAGTTCTCATCATTTCATAATGTGTCTAAATATGAATTATATCTATCCTAATAATCTTATAATTTTATCCATTCTAATAATGTTGCTTCCACCGCTAATAAACCTACCTATGTGAGATGTTATGCCATGTGAACCACCAAAATCAATCATCTAATCTGCAATTGAAGGAACACAATAATCTGGTATTGTTAAAATGGTTCAAACACACGTGTGATCCTCTGCCATTACTACTACTTCAGAGCTAAACTTCCTTACAATTCTCAATTTTCCTTCAAAATCTTATCAAGATTTTTTATAAATGCAAGTCAAAAAAATGAAATTGGCTCTTCTTTGTGAGCTTTGATTTTGGTTTGCTTTTACTTTCTTGTCTGTTTCTCATACTTATCCAAATCAATAAACCTTCTATAGGGATTTCTTTTTGATAGTTCATCCTCAAATCATTAACGTAACCACATAAATGTCTTGAAAATATTGTGATTTTCATACATCAATATGGTAGTAACATGCTCTTAAAAGGATGACATATGTCACAAAAAAATAAAATTTTACCTTTGTTTTTTATCTTCTCATTAATATAATCTATATCTAAGATAAGCTTATTGTAGGCATCCAAATGCTCATTATTTGATGTAACGTCCTTGATATGGAAAATAACTTCTTCATTTATAGAGCTTTTAATTTTTTTATAACATTTGTGATTTTTTAATCTACTGAATTTGAACTATCCTAATCTCCCAAACTGAAGATAACTGGTTGACATTTTGATCCTCACTTTTCATTTATTCCTACTAGAGTTTCCTTCCCCTTAAAAAAGCTTATTATAGGCATCCAAATGCTTATGATTTGATGTAACATAATTTGAAAGGAAAGTAACTACTAATTGATGTATAAAGCTTTCAAATTTTATTACATCATTTGTGATACTTTAATCTACTGAATTTTAAATATCCTAATCTCCCAAAATGAAAATATTTGATTAACTTTTTGATCCTTCCTCATCATTTATTCCTACTAGAGTTTCCCTACCATTAAAAGCTTCTGGCAGTTTCTTTTGTCATACATGCTCTTATGCTTATTTTTCTAGTGTTGTAATCTTTGCTCCAGTCAATTTCTGGAACATATGGTTGGAAGTGTCTATCAACAAACTCTATTGAGCGGGTTTCGCCAAATTCTATGTGAAAATGGCTTTTATAACACATTGTTTTGATAAGTTTTCTCAAACTTTCTCATTTGATAGCACATGAGTGGTATGTATGAAATAACAAGAACCACATAGAGACAAATAATTTTTTGTTTTTACATGATTTAACCAAGAGTGACCTATTATGGGGCAAGAATGCACACTGAATCCACTATAATTAGATGGAGGGTTACATAAAAAAGACAATTATATGGTATCTATCTAAACACCTTGAAACATCAATAAAAAGGAGAAGCAACCAGTCCTTGAAACAATTTCTTCTAAAGAAAAATAAAAAGAAGTGTTGAGATAATTTGTCTTGAAAAATCTCCAAGAACATGACAACAACAGATGTCCCTTATTATCTTTCCTTCAATTTCCCAGCAGCATCAGTCTGTTTTTCCCTTTCATGAACAGCACAAAATTACATCCCACCATTATTGTTTTGGTACCTAGGGAAGATTGCTGCCTCGAGTTTTGTTTAATTTTTATGAATTTGTATTCATGAGAAAAAAAAATGCTTTCCACATTCTCCCGTCCGTAGGACAAAATCACAGCCTTGATCTCCTGTTTGCAATCGTGATAAAATAAAAGAACTGCAGCCAACCTCTAGCTTATCTTTTGTAGACTCGTCAAAACTACTACCCTGATTTGTGGAGTAGTGGGGTCAATTAGGCCTATTATGATTTCAAAAAAACCATTTAATATTTTATATAATCCAAATAAGTTATTATTAGTAAAGTTTGCACTTCATCTATGAATGATAAACTGATATAAAAAATAGAAGCTTTCCATTGATACCTTTTCTTAAAGTCAAATTAATTGTTTATCATCATAAGGAATGAATTAAACTTATCAAATACTAGTACATGTGAAGAAAAGTGTCAAAGCAATTGTTTAACATCAGAAGGAATGAAATAACCTTGTCAATGCCCATACATGTTAGGAAAAGTTTCAATCCTGGGACCCGCACTCTTATCTTCACATGTGTTGTTCAAGTCCATGTCAATATGTCTTTAAACACAATTGTGTCTCTTGCTTGCATGTATTTATTTTATTTGGAAATATATACATTTGATATTGTAATATTGGGCTCAATTGTCTCTGTTTGTGAATCTTCATTCTTTGACTGTCCGAAGTAGCGGAAGTTTTCCCTGTTGACTCTTTTAAAGCACTTTCAAATTTTTAATATCCTAATTTTCTTACTCCTTATATGTTGCTTAGTGTAAAATTTCTGTAAATGAGTCAGGTGGATCTTCTTAATGCAAGCCACGCCTTGTTGAGTGACATGTAGCCTTTTTAAGTTTAGAATTTAAGCATTCATGGCTTATTGTTTTTGGACTTGACAGCAAAAAATTTATGAAACCAACACTTTACGAAATAATAAATTTTAATTTATTTATACCTTCAAATTACTGCATCACTGCTGTGGTTTATTATTGCCTTGCAGTTCAAAAATCTTAATGATATATATTTTCTGTGAATGAGTAATGTTAATCGCCGTTTTATCAATCTCTTTCCAGACTCGGTTTTCTTCAGATTAAAATTGGCATTGAAACTATGGCACAAAGAAATATCTTCTATGCATCGCCATTGCCTGAATTCCAAAACGTGCATCTCTCGAATCCGCCAAATGTCAATCCCCAGAGGCACATTGGTAAATTTTCCATTTATGCTGTTTTGATGCTCTATGTTTATCCAAGCTTGTTCATTGATTCATAAATGCCATGTTCTTTTCTTTGAACTCTGATTTCTAATAATCTTGATATTTGACTTGCAGAAAGGACTATGTTGGGATCAAATGAGCTAACGATAATGAATTATAATGTGAATTTCCCTCATCCAAATACTGCTAATTCTAATGCAATTTGTGACAACTATCAGCATCCTATTTTTACCATCAGCAGTAACCAAAATATGACATACCAAACTCAAATTGCACCTTACTGCTACAATCACAATGCTAATCAGACTGGGGTTGCAATGTTTTATCCACCAGCAGCGAATTCTAGGATTGCATTTAAAAGGAAGACTCCTGCACACCCAGTGTACCAGAATCCCTATGGGTATCTGTCTACTGGAACTTCTTCCAACTTTCCAGTTCCCCCAAATAGTTTTCAGCTGAAGCTTATGCCGTTATGTTCTAGCCCTCTACATCCTAATAGCAATGTTTACAGGTACCAAGATGAGACTCTTCTATCTGTCGGTGAAGAATTTCAGAGGAATGTGAGAATCCGGCATAACAATGCTCCTCAAGCAGAGCCGAACCCAGCATGGCAACCTTCTTCAAGTAGACCAACACAGCTGTTGCACTCATCATCAAGCATTTTAGCTGCCACTGTTGTTGGTGGTCCATTGAACCGCAACTCTTTACCTGGAACATATTCCCAAAGGAATCATACTACAAGTTAGTATGATTTAGTCCTTTAATTCTTTTTCTTTTCTTTTTATTACTCTTATTCCCTTGTATTGCCTTATCTTACTGTTTCTTTGAGCTGCAGATCCTGGCTGGAATCGGTCTGTTTCAAGCAATGGTGTCTTTGGTAGCGATACTGAACTGAATAGTGCTTGGAACTCAGATAACAGTAGAAACTCACATTCAAGGCTGCCTAATCCGCAAGGTTCTGATGCTCAAGCCACTTGGGGATGTCCTACCAGTTATGATCGAAGGCTAGTTCTTAATAGGACCTCTTCAAACTACACAAACCTGGCTGCTACCCAGAGTTATGGCCCTTCCGGCAATGGCTTTGTTTCATCCTCTAGAATTTCTCGGTCAATTAATCTTCAAAACAGCTCCACAAATAGAGTTCTGAGGAACGTTAATGCTGGCTGGCCAACTTTCATTCCGGGTAATGCACAGCGTGGATGGACTTCTCAGGTAAAGTTGAGCTAAGCAAAAATGCTATTTCAAAGTGCATGTTCAAAAGCTATCTTTGTCATAATGTATTTTTCCACAGGGCTTTTCTATGACGGATATTTCTCGCTCTGCTTATGCGCTCGATTTGACTGATGAACATAGGGATATGAGACTCGACATAGACAACATGAGCTATGAGGTTTGTAAATCCTCCTCAACTATCTTTTACTGCATCATTAAGTTTATGGTGTTTCAATGTATCATATACGCTACTTCTTTGCTTACTACAGGAGCTGCTCGTGTTGGAGGAGACTATTGGAAATGTGAGCACTGGTTTGTCAGAAGATTATCTCACCAAATGCTTAACTGAAAGACTGTATTGTTCATCTGCATCTGCCCAGGATGATGAGGATGAAGAAGCCTGCTGCCCTATATGCTTGGTAAAATCTTAAAAATCCATGTTTTCCTTTAAATATTTCTAGATATTATCAAGTATTGATCTTGAATCTTTCTCATAATGTGGAAACAGGAGGAGTTCAAGGATAATGATAGTCAGGGATTAATGAAATGCCAGCATGTCTATCATTTCACCTGCATTAAGAAGTGGTTAAAGTTGAAGAAAAGCTGCCCAGTTTGCAAGGCTCCGGCGCTTGATGATGAGAAGCAGAAACAGATGGTTTCTTCATGATTAGCTATATCTTAACTTGCTAGATAGTTGCTTGCAATCTGCCTTTGAAAATTGTAAATAAGATGGTAAATTGCAGTATATTTTAGGGACTTACAGTTGCCATTCCTTCAATTGCATAGTTAATTTCATTGCCATTTATTGATTTGTCCATTAACTAGGCAAATTAGATTTGTCTTCACTGGATGCCATCATGCCAACTCTATATCCCATGGTTCTTGTAATATATTATATGTTTTTTATATATCATATGCACATTATTAAGGGCAGTGTGAAGTTCCAACTAGATTAACTCCACATAAATTACTGAGCCCACTTCCCTTGTTTGTACCAACCTTTACACTTATTAATTGAGTGAGATATTTAGTAAGTGAGTGCTCCACCTTCAAATGACCCAACCATTGAATTTTCATTATTATATTTAGAAAACTGAATTATATTTTGTGCTTGTTTTATTTTTAATATGTACGGATTGCAAAATTTAAGTTATTCATGGCTGTCTTGCAATATAACAGAAGTAGAAATGTTCTATCAATAAATTTTGTTCTAGGATTGCCTAGGAAACTAAAGGTTTTGATAGCATATTGGTTATGGTTGGCAAATTCTAAGAAAATAACTCATTTTATACCTTGCAATAAAATAAATGATGCTTTGTGTATTACAAGACTATTCCATAAAGACAATATTGTGTTACATGAGACATTATTGTGTTATATGATACAAAAATATATATATTTTGTGCTGCTTTATTTTATTTTGTCACAAATTGCATAATTTCAGTTGTTCATGGCCATCAAATCAAGGGGTAGCTATGCCTTGGTGACATGAACTTTATTATAGTTATTTTTTGCTTATTTGCTGCTTCCTCCCTCACAAGATTCTCTCTTCAAAAGCATTTGAATCTTGAATTTGGTTGCATTAGGCTGTAAATAGGAGTACCAAAAGAACAAAATTTTAGTTTTGGATGCTTACAAAATATTGAAGCTTGAAAATGCTTTATGCTTGGTGGTCATCCTCTCTCTCTCTTAAGTGCTTCTTATTGGAAGTTCTTATCTTCATCCTCTTACCGTAAAAGTTTCTTAACTCAATAAAAAGATGATCTTTCATTTATGATGCCTACTTTTCTAAGAGCATCTCATTCTTCCTCCCGGCCTTAGTTATGGAGCATTACTGTTCCCCCCTCAACTAGGCTATAGAAATTTGACCACCCTCCTCACAAAAATACTCATACTTTTCCAATAACTCTTTCATACATCCCACCACATCGCTTACAACATAAAATAATCATTACAATAACTTTTATGATTTTGTCTTGTTCTTTATTACTAATTTACAAAAGGCCTTAAGAGAGAGAGTTTATAAAAGTTAGGACCCACTCACACTTAGCTAAATGTTTTGACCAAGAGGCCTACTCTCTTACACTCACCTTGACCAAAGTTCAACCAAATCCAAATTTGGTTGAACCAACTTAGAACTTTAACTTCAGTTGATCAATTTGGGTTGTTTTAGATTAAATCATTTAAAATCGAATCCAAACATAATCAAATAAGACACATTTTTTAGGTTACTCCCAACTCAAATGTACTAAAATCATAATCAATTACACTTAAGTTGATTTAATGGGCCCCCATATAAACTCATTTGGTTCATTTAATCAAAATTGAATCAATCTAATCCAAACTTAGTTTAAATCAACCAACACATTTTTAGGTCTAATTATAGCCGAACAAGCCTGATTGACCTTTATTGGATCCCCAATTAAGCCAATTGAGTCATTAACCGAATTTAGTTCATATGAAGAAAATTACAAATTAAACCTAAATATATCTAGTCAACGCTTTAAAATCACTTCCTTTGCTCGTATTTGAACAATCAAATATAAATTCATGTACATTAGGTTTTAATTGATTTTAATTAAGCTTGTACTAAAAAAGAACGCAATAGAGGCCTAATAAAATCCAAGGATCCATTTAGGCTCAAACTAGATTTTATTCTAATCCAACTAAATTCAAAGCTCTTCAAGCATTTAGGATATATATATGCTTAGCTATTTTTCCTTGTCATCGGACCTCTAATTGTGTCTAATTAGGTTATGAACGACATGAACTCGCATTAACCCTTTTGGTCACCTTGCATTAACTTTAATCCAAGCAAAAAATATAAAAAAAAATACGTATTTATTAGAGAGTGTAGAGTACTTGCTTATTTACATCCCAATACTCTTTGAGCTTAAATTAGGGCCAATCAGGCTTGAGTGGCATGAACTTAATTAAAACCCTTAAGATAAAATGGATTAAATCTAAACCAATTATAAAATTTTGCTTAGGTATAATTATACACCATAGGAACCTGTTTAGACTTATTATAGCTAGATGAGCCAACCCAAGTGCATCTAAGGGAACCTAGTTTGCCAATTCAAGCCATATATCCTAATAAGTTAGAAAATTCTTATTTGTTTCCTAAATTAGCATTACATGAGACTATAATAGGCTCACTAAACCTTGCCCAAGACCCAAGATTGGACTATGTCGTTTAAACTAGTCAAAAGCAAGTGGTCCACTCAACTACTTAAATCCACTCCTCTATTCATCCAAAACTTAAAGCTACTTAAGGGTAGTCCCAATTTACCCTAGCCATTCAATAGCATGCTATAGATGGCTTAATTTCCACACCATAGCCACCTTAATTTTCATGAGAAAAAGAGGCCTCTTTCGGTCAAGACGAAAGAAGGCTATCTCCTTCCAATTGACTCATTTGTAACCCTTTCCTAGTTAAACAAAGACTTGTTAGAGCTCCTTCTCTCCCATACTCTCTATGTCCCTCCAAGATCAACTTAAATGAGCCCATAACTGAATGTTAGTTGATACATCATTCCAAGCATTCTCGAAAACCAAATTCTAAATGAAAAGTGCTTGTGTGTTTAAGGAAAAGTTACCTAGTGGAGGTGTTGATCCATTTTTCTCTCTACCAAGTAATCTCCCTTCTCTTCCTCTGTTGCTTTCAATTTCAAACTTACAATAAAAAAGGTTAAGGTCCATATCACCACAAGCTAGAAACCTCAAAGTGTCCTCTTGTTCATTTCTAATTGGTTGGATTTGAGTCTACCCCATTAGATTGAGTAGAACAAGCCAAAATATGCAGATAACTCACACGCTCTAATGAGTAGTAGGAGATATGATCACCATCATTCTTTCTTGCTATTTGAAATGGATTTGATGATCTAATTATATATAATACTATACATCTCATATGTTAAATTGTTAGGTTAATCATTATTTTTTGATTAAAAATCAAATGATTGGAGTTAATCCCATCTAATGTTAGAACATTCCGTCAATTTAAATAGCCAATTGAAGCGCACTTCACAACAGTGTTGATTAGGTAAACATTTAAATACAATTAATAAATTATTTAAAAATCAACAAAAGCTTTAAAAGAATACCTAAAATCATATAAAAAAATAAATTTCAAAAAATATTTATGCTTAGAAAATATAGCATTATTTAGGAAAAATAAATCTCAATTTTCATTAAAAATAATAAGATTATTTAAATAAAGT
The DNA here is from genome assembly GCA_003013225.1 of Phalaenopsis aphrodite. Classification (NCBI taxonomy): domain Eukaryota; kingdom Viridiplantae; phylum Streptophyta; class Magnoliopsida; order Asparagales; family Orchidaceae; genus Phalaenopsis; species Phalaenopsis aphrodite. The sequence continues at coordinate 466,565 of NEWO01000042.1, read as the reverse complement.
TTGAAAATTATAAACTTAAAATTAAAATAAACTATTAATCAAATTGTCTGAAAAAATTATGCAAAATTTTCATTGGACTTTCCTGATACCGTGAAATTTCTTATGAGATTTAAACATTAAAATCTATTAAATTACTATATTATTGATTATATATATATATATATATATATATATATACACACACACACACACATACACACACACACACATAAAATCAAAATTAGATCAAACAAAATAAGGGGAAATGTAATTAATTACAAAGCTAATTAGTCAAGTAATATAAAAATTAATTCAAAATTTAAGGAATGCTAAAAAGTTTAAAAACAAATATGGGAACATTAGGGGCATTTAAGCCACATACAAGTTTTCATAATATTTTGAATTTATTTAATAAATAAATAATTAACTTTTAAAGCAACAATATATTTAATAATTTACAAAATTTACAAATTAAACTAAAGTAAATGCAAATGTTTATGAGAATATTTATTGCTACTTATTGACCATTTGTATAATTTTAATAATTTTGAAATTAATTCTAATTTTAAATTATTAACATATAAAAATATAAAATTTTCAAGCTAATTCAAAATTTTCTCAAATTTGTATGGGGCATCTAAGTTCTGTTATAGCTCTAAATTTTTTTTCTTAAAAAAAAATTATGGCCAGTTTGGAATTTACTTTACTTTTCTTTTCAAAATGAAAAAAAAAATTAAAATAATTATATAATAAGAGCCTTTTTTTTAATCTTTTCCTTTGTCCTTTCAAATCTTAGGAAATATATATGAATTTTAAAAATGTTCAAATAATTTTTAGAATTTTAATTCTAAAAAAATAATAAAAATTATATTGAATTGAAACATCCCAAGAACTTTTATAAGAGTGTTCTTGATCATCCATGGCCATATAAAAATTTTCTCTTAAACTTTAAGAGGTATTTTGATAATTACTTAAACTTTGTATTTTAAATTAATTAAAAATAATAAATTTAAAAAGTTTAACCATGGGACCAACTAATCTGAAAACTATTGTAAGTTATCTTTAAGTTAGCAAATAATAGAATCCATCCCATGTAGGAATTCCGAATAATTGATTCAAAATAAACATATCTTAAAATCCTTTGATTCCACCTTGACTTCAATTAAAAGCTCTCCAATCTTAGTCTTTTTGATAAACATCCTTCCTTGGGTTGGTCAAATCCCTTCTACTTGGGCATTTTTTATGACACACTGTTCTTGGATTGTAAGTCCCAAGTTCTGAGATTAATTCTTAAAACTCCAAACTTGGATCCATTTATCATCTTTAAAAACCCAACTGTGAAAAGTCAACCTTGAAATTCGAGTAACATAGGTCAATATTTTCATTGAGAATTTTTTTTTAGATTTCAAAGCTTTAAGGATGTAATTAAATATGAAGGCTTGTCCATGTAGGGTTACTAGATCTCATAATAAAATAAACCTTATCTTACACCCGTAAGGTAAGGAAAAAATCCAGTTCACAGATACCCATAAATCATAAATGATTTTCATTTTCTGAATGATTAGGTTCATTTGTAAAGTAATATTTCTTATCCTCTTCATGTATATTATTCATTAAATTACTTATTTGATCATTTAGAAAGAGAATCTTCTGAGGTCTATGGTAGACACATCAAAGAATAAAAAAAAATTATGGAGGTCATTTATTGCTTTTGAAATTATTTCTCCTTAGCCAGAGTGTTTTCCACACAAGATTGTAAAGCAACCATGTACTGAATCTTAAATAGAACATCTTTGTGATCCTGTTCAAAAGAACTCTAATATGGTGAGGGGAGCTGAGGAAGTGCTTTCTATGATGAAGATTGCCCCTAGTCTAAAAGCGGGTTTTGAAAACTTAATGTATAATTGAGGCATAGAATTACTACTCTACCATTATCATGCTAAAGATGTTTGCTTAAATGATCTTGGGGGACTTTGTGAAGGTTACACCCCCATCCTAAAAGTACTTTTCATTGACCTAATGTCTGAATGAGATTCGGTAAAACTGCCCCACTACAATTGCACTCGGGAGGCTGACATAAGAGACTTATCAAAACTACAGTAAAGGTTACCCCCACATAAAATAATGCTTCAGAGAAGAAAAGAAGGGCCATTCGTTAGTTGGATGATGTATACATTGGAAAGTGAAACTACATGCTTGACATTATAGACTTGAAGACTATGTCAAAAGAGATTTTGTTTCCCACAGATGGCCCCAAACTGATGCATGTTTAATGGTTCAAGATGCTAGAGTGATTATTTAGCATATTAAGATTGTACCAGGCTCCAACACACATTAAAATAATAAAAATGGAGTAGGGGGATACACCTCAATTTTTTATGTTGATAACACTGAAAAGAAAAAAACATAATGTGTCATAGCCTAGTTGAAATAATACACTATTTAATTGTGAGTACTTAAGTTCACTCTTCTCATGTATTAGGTAAGATAGAGTTACAAAGTTGTACAATAATAATTCATCAATAATAGCTATAATGTGGCTATACTAAATGTAGTTTTCAATGATGGTAGCCTGCAAAGGATGTAGTTGCTTGTTATGGAGGTAGTAATTCGTTGTGAATGTTGTAAATGGTAGTTGTAGTGCTAGCTTATTATAAAGGTCATAATTTAAAGTCGTGGTAGTGGTTGGCTATATAGGACATAAATGGTTGCTTCAATATCATTGATTGGCCATAGAGGTTATAATAGAGAGTTTGTAGGACTTGTGAGACACACAGGTTGTAGTTGGTCACATAAGCCATAGCCATAGGACACAAAGGCCTAAATTAGGAGCTAGATGAGCTTTGATGACATTCATAGGCTGTAGAGGCTGGAGTTAGGAATATAATGAGCTATGATAATTTCTGTAGGCCACAAAAGTTGAAGTTGAGAGTTGCATGATCTATGAATTACATATGTCATAATTGATCAAATAAGCCATAGTAGTGAGCTAAAAGGAAAGATCTTCAAAAATTTAGAGAAAGTCATCGTATGTTGAGTAAAATTATTGTAAGTAGTTGTTATGAGGAGTTACACTTAATTTGGGGTGTGTTGTTACACCATCTTTGGGGTATGTTGTTGCGCCATCTTTGGGCTATATTTTTGCACCCATTTTAGGATACATCATTTCTTCGTCTTTGGGGCACGTCGTTACACCATTTTTGTGGTGCATTGTTACATTATGTGGGTATGTTGTTGCACCGTCTTTGTGGTGCAACATTACACCATATTTTGACTATGTTGTTACATCATCTTTGGGTGAGTTTGTTATACTATCTTTAAAGTGCATTTTTGCACCATCTTTAGGATGCATTACACCTTCTTCATGGTGTGTTGTTACACTATCTTTAAGGTGCATTGTCACACCATATTAAGGGTGTGTCATTACACTATCTTAAGTGTGATGCACTATTCCAAGGGATGCCTCATTACGTCGCAACGTGCACTAGGATTCTACAATGCACGTTGTGATTTTGTAAAGGGTTTCAAAAAAAAAAATAAATTATGTTGGCTGAATATTATTAGTAGCAGCGGACAAGTGATGGTTGAAAATGACAGAAGAACTAAGGTCGACAACAATCGACGAGCACTGGTCGGAGATTTCCAGCGGCTCAAGGAGTGAACAACCTTCACTAAACCTTCAGTGTAAAACATACAGTTTAACTCCTACTCCAATCTTCGATCTTCATCTAGTTTAAAATTTGATTACATTTTTATTGACCGCTTGGTTGAGAGACACGTGCATATGTGTTATTGCAAATTATAAGATTCCAGGAGCTGAGCATTGCAACGGTGGAGGGGACTTGCTCACCTCCAAAGCTCCATTTCTTGCCGTTAAGTCATGGGCTTCCTTCAAAACTTGGCCTCTTCTAAATCCTGGAATCGAACACAGAGAATGGGCGTTCTAATAGGAGCACACATGTGAATGTGAAAGCTGGCATTTCCCGTTGGCAGCAGAAACAAGAAATGAAAATAAATTTAGGCCGTTAAATAATTTTGTCAAAAGTAGATATCAGATTTGTTGAAAATCATAAATAAATTATGTTTGTTTCAAATTGCAACCTTGAATATTTTAAAAACACTTGAACCGTAATTTTTTTCTAATTTATATTTAACATTGTGTTGAATTTGGGATTGAATGTGAATCACACTTAAATAATATAGCATAAATAATAAAAAAATGAGCAATAATGAATAGTTTTTTGAAGTATCTATTCTTCATAAAATATTTCTCTAATTTATTCGGGAGAAATTCTAATGATGGTTTGTGTTGGGTTATTGAAAGGTAGCATCTGCTGGCCTAGCAAGAATGCCACACAGGGTAAAACATCCTCCATCCGGAGACTCGGGACCAGCTGAAGCTTAAGCAAATGTTGAAAGAATATAAGGCAGAGAAGCTCAAGCAGCCAGAGCGCCTTTCATCCGTTCATAAAGAGCATCGAGTCCCACAAGAATGAATGGTAGTAATGAAGATACCTGAGGGGTTCTTTGTCAATCTTTCTTCTCACACGATGCATGAGGCCCTTCTCACTGAGAAGTTCAAAGAAGGGTTTTCTTACAGTGTCAGCTTTTTTGTGAAAGTCTAACTAGTTTCCCTTGAGTGGATCAATCTGGAGAAGTTCTTCATGTTATTAATAACTCGGAAGTTGAGGAAGAGGAGTAAAATAGAAGCTATCAAGATGATGGTAGGTTATCAAATGTATAGTTAGGTCCTGACTCTCTTATAATTTACTTAGTTTCTTTTCCCTTTTTATACAAAAGTAAAAAAGGACTCATAGAATATTTTTAAGGAATTTTTTTTATCATGAATGAGAAAGGAAATCTAATGATTGGTTGTACCTTACAGTTTCTTCTTTTTTTATATATACATGAGCCAAATGCCTGTCGTGGTAAAGAGAGCGTGTTTAGATTTAATGAAAGTTGACTACGTAAATAATAAAATGAAATGTTTGCAAAATTGACTTCACTAGTGGGGCTAAGAAGCCTGAAAATTAAAGAATATCATTGAGTTTGAATAGATAATTGTGATTGTAGAGTTCATGACTCCTTTGATATGATATTGCTCAGCCCAAGTCTTACACCACCTATTATTTGGTCACTCAGTTGAGTTATCACCTTGGATGGACTACACCTTACATCACACATATTAAGCTTAAATTATCACAATCTTCATGACAATAACTGTTTAGATTTGTTACTAGGGCAATTCATGAATTGCTCGATATGGATCTTATCATGACTGAATTGGGAATGGCCACCAAAGCTTAACTTGTGTTCCAAGGTAAGCGATATAAGAATTTTATGATGCATGGGCATTGAAAGTATATAGTTACTCGATCATATGACTAGCTTCGTTATCGGATAAATCTAGTTGCTCGAGTGAAAACACAATTATAGGGTTGACTCATGTTCTGATACACCAAAAATATATGCATTTTTAGATCCATATTTTATACTCATTTTTGGTGATATTGCACTTTAATGGAATGTATTTTTATGTTTTCTTGCATGTTGTTGAATTTTAGGACTTGAAGCAAAAAGAAAGCAAAAAAAATGAAATTTGGAGCAAAAATGAAAAAGTTAAAAATTTGTTCAGCTCCGACGGTGCCGCTTGATAGAGAGCGGCAATTAATTAAATGAATGCAGGCACCGACGACGCCAGAATGAGCGCCGATGGCGCTTATGGCGGTTCAGGCTCTGTTTCTAGAAGATTCTACGAATCTGTCTGCTTTTTGAAGAGTTTTGGATGCACCTATTAGAGAACCGACTCTAGACTCTATTTGGGGCCAAAGTTCATCAGAAAATCTCTCTCTCTCTTGGTCATTATTTGCCCCCTCTTCATTCCACTTCGTTCCTCCTTGCTCATTTTCGCCACACCTCGCCTCCAGACACTTTTTTTATTTTCATTCCACCACCATTTAGGAGTCTATTAGTGATTTTTCTTTAAGAGTTTAGAGTTTTTGTGGTGAGATTAAGTGTGAATTATTCTCTAAGAGTGTTGGAGAAGGAGAAAAGTGAGAAATTTCTTCTTCCTGCATTTCCTAGAAGAGGCTACAAGGGATTTGCTTTGAGAAAGAGTTTCAGATAAGTGTTGTTTGTTTATTAGTATTGTATGAACTTTCTTTTATATATAGAATTTGTGTTTTATTATGTCTTTTTCATGAAGTCTGAGTATTTTACTTTATCTTTCTCCCTACTATGAGATATGGTAAAATCAATAGATAATATGGATATACCAATATTAAAATATAAAATAAATTGTGATGATTTTTTAACTCTGAACTTAATTTACTCTTCGATATGCCCAATTGAATTGTTAAAATGTGTTGTGAAACATATAATCCGAGAAATGGAGAATGAGTTCTACAACAGAGTGAGGATCACATTTGATTCCATGAAGAAGAATTTCGTTCATAGAATTAAGTGCAAATAAATTGGGAAATATACTTTGTTGGGCGTAGAATTGAAGAATCTTTAGGGTGACAGACTAAAATCACTAATTCGGTCTTAGTGTTTAAAAACTAAAGCGACAGTTAGCCTTCAGGTGAAAGGAAGTGGGAGCCAGTATCCTCCTAGCCTATCAACGGATTTAGGGACTAAACCTGGGATTAGCCGATGATTTTTTATAACACTATATCAGAGTAGAGAATTAAAACTGCTCCATTTTTGTACAATACATATTAGAACCATTTATCTCATCTCATTTTACCAAAACCTCATTGTAGTGGGAAAGATGCTTTTTTACATAAGAAATCTTCATCACATAAACATAGTTCAATGATTTAGTAGTTACTGTTTCAACTTTATATTTCAGTTTTGTTATTAGTTAAGTAATTTAGTTCTAATAATATCTTAACATTTAAAATTAGTGACAGTAATTTTGTTTTGACTTTCTGTGAATTTCCTAGTAAATTTATCATTTCAAATTTAAACCTTTCTCATGGGATCGATATTTGGGGCTTAAATTTTATTACTTGATAACGATATGTATACTTGCGTAGAATCCCAACATTAATTGCTTAATTTTCTTATTCATAAAATATTACATCAAGATTTTGACACCGTTGCATAGTTGAGTCAACTATATATTTTTTACACAACTATATTCTTGGGATCATGTTCCCTGCATGTTGATTAGGCTCGATGATTCTTTGCATGAACCTTGACCAAGTTCCTCGAGTAGGTTGGATTCAACTGCTTCAAGAGTAACCTATAGTTGAGTTCCTTGTTTATTGTTCTGATCTGAGATCACGCATTGCTAAAATACTTTTACAAGTACTGTGCAAATTTAAAAAGTAAATATAAGAAAAATTGAGAATTTAATATTTATTTTATTATTAATTCTACAAGGCTTATGGATAAAACATCTTATGATCATCTCTGCTCCACGTGCAGGGTACCTCCTTTCCTGTATATGTCTTGACATTGTAGGTTCTGAGAATATCTCATTTTATAATGAAGAACTTTCTAGTCCATGTGAAATCAAGCTTGCCTATTGCTTGTTCGTGTATTACTGGGTTGACTTTCTTTAGCAAGACGTTTTTGACAGTGAATGTATTTTCCCTAACATACTTGTTGTACTACCGAGTCATTCTTCTTTTGTTTCTTCTTGCACAAGGGCTAATTTGGCCCATTTTTCTTACGCTATGTCAATCGCGAGTTATGTTCCTTTGTTATTAGCCTCTTGCCACTTGATTATATATGTCTTGTCATACATGGAGGTTGATATCACCCTTTTGGCTACGAAGGTTTTATTCAACTGGTAGCACATCATCTATTACGTGCAATAATATGATTGGGATTTCTTCGATCATGGTGGAAGGATTTGTTAGAATTTCCCATAAAACATACAACAAAACTTTTAGCTCAGTTTCCATTGGATCTCTTGACCTTCTTTTTCATTAGATTTTATATGATCTTATAACGCTTTGGCTTGTCCGTTTTTCCACGCGAGATGAACAAAGACATATTTCTTGTTAAACCTCAGGCTTTGGCAGAAATCTTTCACTCTTTGTTTGACAAATTACATCTTATTATCTATGATGATAGCGAGTAACAAATCATACTAAAAGATCAAACTTAACCATATGAAATTTCAAATGACCTCAACTATAATATGAGCTAGTACTTTAGCCTCAATCCACATAAAAAAGTAATCCACTGTGACGATCAAGAAATTCTTTTGTCTACGCCATAGGAGAAATGTTCTATGGACATCTAGTCCCCATATAGTGAATGATCAAGGGCAATGACTTTCTATAGTTTTTTGAATGGTTGGTGTTGCATTAGTGCAAAATTTCAGCACTACTCGCACCTTCTCACAAATGTTTAGGCTCTTTTTGTGGGTGGTTACAAGGAGATGATGATTCGACCACAACAATGGAATAATATGATATTGGTGGTGACCAGGTGATGGTGGCCCAACATAGCGATTGGTGTAGATGATGGTCCATCAAAGATGTTAGTATTTTGGTGGTGGCAGCCTAATAGCGGTAGAGGCATGAAATTGGTCGGGTGTTAGTATTATAGTGGCTATGACTGCTAGATGATGGTGATTTAGCTTGACAATTATGGATCAGAGATGGCAATTTGAAGGTACTAACATCAGCTTAGTGATAATTTTTTGGCACTATAACAGTGGCTCAACATCAAGGGTATGACACAACGATGGTGCTCAATGTCAAGCGGGTGATAGTGATTTATGACGGTTGTAGCCAAGGATGGTGGATTGGTGATGGTGGCTTGATGACAATAACTTAACCCAACAATGATAGAGATGATGGCTTGTCATTAGTGGTAGTCGAGCTGCAGTGGTCTGCGACCACGATGACCTAATGGAGGTAGTCCGACAGTGGCAACAGTGATGTCTAGACAACGATAATCTAGTGATGACAACAACATGACGGTGGTGGTTAGGTTGCAATGATGAGGGTGGTCGGACAATGGTGTTCTGACGACTGTGACCTCAGAACGACATTATAGAGACGATGATGGTGGAGTTAATGGCATGATGTTACTAGTGGTTGATCTATGATTGTCCTATGTAATAGCATCCTAACAGCTGCGATCCAGTGGTGACGAAGGTAGTGGCAAGGTACTAGTGTTTCGACAATGGCGAAAACCAGATTGTGGTGGTTCTACTGCGGCGATGGTGGTGGCGAGGCAATGATATTTCAACAATGGTGGTGGTTCAATGGTGAAAGTCCGATAGTGACTGCAGTGGTGCCCATGCAATTGTTGTTGGATGGCAATGACAAATACACACTTGTGGCTAAGTGCCCTAACGATGGTGATTAAGCAACTATGTTCAGACAATGGCGACATTCTGATGGTGGTGGTATGGTGTCGACCACAATGTTGGCCTAACAATGGTAGTTTGGTGATGGCAGTGGCTCGAAGTTTGTCTTCCAATGACGGTGGTGGTCTGGTTGCGGTGATTTGACGGTGGTGATGACTAGGTAATGGTCGTTTGACAATGGACATTCAGCCTTCTCGGCAACCCCCACCCCCTCAAAACACCAATTCATGAAAAGAGTGGGATTTTATTTATAGATTCTGGAAGTGTTATTCTCTATCAATACAATTGTAATTCGAATAACTCCATCAAACGACCTGAAATATTTCCCTTTATTGGATAGTATATTAGAGGTATTTAATGCCTTAGTGATGTCAAAATTAAGCAAACAAAGGCAGATTAAATTTGCCTCGTCGAGAAACTCGATTTACTAAAACCTTATCAAATTTGCAAATCAATTGTTCCTCCAAAATTAACATCTCAAAATTTATAAATAATCATTAAATCAACTCATTCTACATCTTTGGAATAGATGCAAAACTCCTACATCCTATAAAAACCTTAATTTCAAACAATCTTCAATACTCTGAGTTGATTAGTCCATTGCCGTCATCCTGATTATCCATAGGAACCAATTTTATAAAAACGAGCTTCCTCACTTTCTTTCTATCACCATCTAGCTTTAGTCATATAATTTTAATTTCTTCTAAAGGAGGAGTTGCTTTGGGGTTTGTTTGGTGCAGCTTGTGCGTTTCAGGACTCGGAACCAACTTTTTGTGTAAAAAACTCAAATGTGACAGGTAGTGTTTTCAAAAACGTGCAAACCAAACGGTTAAGCGTCGTTTTCAAAAACGCCGCCGCACTTATAAGCTGCCTCAAACAGGCCCTTAATCATCAATATTAATCCATCAACTGGAGGCCATTCAATCCTATATCTTTTAGTGAGAGGAAACTTTCCAATCGCCGGCCATATCACACATCTGAATAAACTTACATGGATTCCTTCTTCGTAGTTTGAGTTGCTTCTAATTTACCAATACCTTTTAATCTTGATGAGGCATCCATTTGTAATACAAAAGTACTTCTAACAAATATATATATATATATATATATATATATATATATATATATATATATATATATATATATATAT
>NEWO01000042.1:432999-455533 GCA_003013225.1 Phalaenopsis aphrodite | reverse complement strand
AGATGAGCCACAGGAGGAATGCGATGGCAGTGACAGGACAATAGGATAGCAAGAGGACACTTGTTTGGGGGGTGCCTGCGAGGACAGACTGTTAAAATTAGAAAATTGTAGTGAAAAATAGCAATGAATACTATTTTGGGGCATCTACAACAATGGGGACAGTCGAGAGTGATGTAAGGAGAATATGGAAGAGGATTTGAAAGATAATTATCACATAGAGACCAAGATATAGTTGAAGCACCACCTGGATTCCTAGGATACATCCCTTAAAGGGTAGAAGAGACGCCAGAGGCAGTTTTGATACAAAAACACTAAATACTCCAATCTAACCCTAAAATAACACATATATATGAAATGACTAGAAATGAATGAAAGGAAAGGAGGAAACTTGCTAAAAAATTGAAAGAAGAAGAAAATAAGGCTACTCAGTTCAGTTCTGGAGCATTTGCATGAGTCAGACGTACGCGTGATCACCATATCGCATGATCCCATGTATGTTTCATAAATAGGAGACACTCTGCTTTAGTATCCCAAGATCGAGGGAGCTTCAACCCCATCTATAAAAGCTTCTGACTTTTCATGATTTGTTGTTAGGCCAGCCATGTTGAAGATGATGAAGCTACAACAACTTTCTGGTAAGTCACTTCTGCAGGTGTTGTCCAAAGCACATCCAGATAGAATAAGTATACTTCCTCATTTATCACAACGTGATATGGAGCTACTTATAGTTGAAGATTCTCACAAAGTAACTCTCAGACCCTTAAGTCTATAATATTCTTCTCCCTTTTTTCGTACTTGGATGAATGTATTAAAAAAAAGTCTATTTGAAGGAATCAACTCTAGAACAGAATCTATGAAAACCTAGACCAAACTGAAGTATATCCTTTAAACAGACGCCTCTTCTTTTTATTCTTGTCTAAACGGAACTGAATCCCACTATAGGGCATTCTTTCTTTACAAAATCCTAAGGTACTTTTTGATGTTGTGCCACATCGATCATGTTTGATCATCTTTCGCTGAAAACACTGTTGAACTATTTTTAAACCACAAATGACTCCATATAGTCTTCCCAAAGTGGCGTAAGAGAATCTCTTCTCTAACAAATAAGACCTCCTCAGTAGGGGCAACTTGGGAAGTATAATATATATGTGAACAATATGAAATTCTTTAATGTTGGATTTCCATATGTCTAAATTAACTCCTCAAACTCATGGTCTTTGTGCACATCTAATGGTTGTCCAACAAATGTTGCACTCAATGCCTATAAAAGGGTAGTTTGAGGCCCAATAATCTCATACCCTACATGAAGACCCATTATCCTGGACCCACTCTCTTCTAGAATAACTAATGTTAATTTAGTTGTAGTCACTTTCATGGGGTATGATGGAATGACTAATAACTTGACTAGAAGTTGAGAATTCTCTCTTAAATCTTTATCTTCTCATAGATAAATATTTGTTTATTCAAGTTCTCCTTGATCATTGAAAGCAATCAATCTCTTTCTTATGCAATCTAATTCAACTTGTATAAATACATGACACTTTAAAATGCTCTCTCACTAGGAAAAATTTTGGAATGCAGATTGGTTCCACATATTCTCCACCTGGAAATATTTTCTCCTCATGAGAGGCTGGTTTGAATGCTGCTTTGGGTGACTCTGGTTGTAATATTAGATGGTTATCTTATGATGTTGCCTCCTCACTTTTGAATATATGGTCTAAAGAACCTATTTGTAATGAATCTAAAGGTATTGATGTTGTTTCTCCCATTTCATCTTGGACCACAAAGTATATTCCTTACTCTATTATCATTATCGAGAATATTCGAACTCTCTCACCAAAAGAATGCGCTCTTTTTTAACTTGTTTGTTGCTAGTTTCATCATTCCATTCGGTAAGACATCTTGGTACTCAAAGAAACATTTCAATGTCAGAAACTACTTGTTGAACTTGTCTAGATTAATGTGGTTTTCAAAATATGGTAAATCCACATTTACTTCAAAATCTTGGCCTCTCTAACTTTTCATGAAAAATCTTTGAGCTAGTGGTTCTTATAAGGGATCAAATAGAATTTAAGTAACTCGTTCAAATTTCTCACAAATGGCATCATATTCTTTCCCCTCGAGGAAGATTTTGACTATTGTCTAGGCGGTTTCATGGTTAAAGTTTGGGGTTTGGGTGGGTGGGAGATGGTGTTTATGAATGATGTTGTGTGTTAGAGAAAATTTTTTGAGTAGTATGTTTAAAAAATCCTTAAATAGAAGGAATTTGTGTGGAGATATGGTTGGGCATTTATATATGCCAGAAATCCTAGGATAAGACTAGAGTTAGGAAATCTTTGATACCAAATGATATCAGAGTTAACCCAAATAATAATAAGAAATAATTATTTTTTATGGAAAAGCCAAATGGTAGTTACAACCATCACACTGAAATGCAAAATAACAACACACACATAACACAAAAAACAAACTAAATTGAATTACTCATTACAATTGGCGGTCTAGAAAGATGACATTAAAGTATGGGAGATCGAGCAATTGAGAGGAGTTGGTAAGGTAACATTAGATACTTGTTGTCCTGGGTGGCCATAAGAAGATTGAAAGCTTGATAACAAGTAAAATAGTGAATAAAGGGGGTTCTAGACAACATCAACTCCATAAGAAAGCTTGAATAGCAGGAAAAATAGCCATAGAGAGTGGGGGAAACAACTGTGAATGCTAATAAGGTAGATACCAGCAAGAGAGAAGTGAGAAGAGCGGTTGGGAGCGTTGGAGGTGAGGGAAAAAGGTGTTTGGAAGGCAAAAACTGCATGTTAACATCAAATAGAAGTTCTTTTGTGTAGCGACTGTGAGAGGGAATGATGGTGGTAGTGAGGGGAGATGTGAAATCTGAGGAAAAGAAAGAAGATGACTGTATAGGGCAGCACCAACAAGGACAAGAAGCTATAAATGAAAAACTGTGGTGAAAAATAGCAATGAATGATGTTTTGATTTGGTTGCAACAATGGAGGATGACTTACAGCGACGTAGGAAGGATGCATAAAGGGATATGAAGGATAACTACCACCTAAAGATAAAGATACAGCTAAAGACCGATATGAAACCCTAGGATACATTCTTCGAAGGGAAGAAGAGAAGTTAGAGGCAATCCCGATAGAAAATGCACCAAAACTCCATTCTAACCCTAATACAACACATGCATAAGAAAGATCTATAAAGGAAAAAATAAAAAATAAGGTCACTCGGTTTGGCTCTGGGTCGTTAATATGAGCTAGGTGCGAGGAGATCACGTAATCCTGCATCTGCGTTGTAAGCAGGAGGGGCGCCGCATGTCAATAAGATTACATGATTATGTTAAAATTTTAATTGCTTAGAAATAACCTGACTAGTATAACTATGTAAAAAAATGGATTATGATAGTTGTAGTTTGATTACAATGGTCATAGAGGAACAATAACAATAATGGTGAGGCTATTATAGTCGTAATTGGTGGCAATAGTTGTTATAGTATACTACCAAACATGTAGTTGATAACTACAATATTCATAGTTGGCTATAGAAACCATAGTTGTGCTACAACAATCGTAGTTGGCTATAAAATTTATAGTTGGATGCCACAACAATCGTAGTTCGCTACAAAAGGCATAGTTGGCTACAAAAGTCATAGTTTGAGGTAAAAAAAGTTGTAGTTGGGCTACTAAGGTAACATTTGGAGGTTATAATAGTCATAGTTGGCTATGAAAATCATAATTGTTCGTTAGAACGACCATAGTGTGGTTACAAAAATAGTAGTTTGAGGTTATAATAGTAGTAGTTCACTACAGAAGTTGTAGTTGATGGCTATAAGAGTTTTATTAAAGCTACAAAAGCCGTAGTCTGAGGTCGTAACAACTATAGTGAGCTACAAAAGTTGTAGTTGGTGGTCACAACATCCATCGTTGGCTATAAAAGCTGTTGTTGGTGGTTATAATATTTATAGTTGGCTATAAAAGTAATACTTTATGGCTATAACAATCATAATTAGCTATAAAACCTGTATCTGGGTAGTTATTGACTGCAATAACGGTAGTTGATGGCAATAATTGCTCGTGGTGGTCAATAACTATTGTTAGACCCTCTCTCGTGTTCGTTGACAATCTCTAATGTTTGACGATAAATTCTAGTGGTAGACCGTGAACTCTAGTGATTGGTCACAATCTAGAGTGATAGATAATAACTAGCTGGACTTTAAGAGTTAAGCTTTAATAGTCATACCACTCTTATGTTCTCCTTTCCCTCAATTGAATTACTTGTCATTTAAAATATGGATAAATTTAGAATTCATTCCTCGGTTATTTTTTTGTATGATTGGAATTTGTTGAATTTGATCGAATTCAAAGTACATTATCCTCTATAAATTGTTATCGTACCCCCCCATTGTCAATCGTTGTCCGTCACTTCTGCCATCCACAACCCATAATTGCTAGCCGGAGCTCGTTGTCACCGGCAGGCTGCCAACCACTACAAGCCTCTGCCAGCCACTACTAAGAGCTATTGCTTGCAACCACCGCTTGTAGCATTCCGCCCACCCCTAACCACAACTGAACTCTACAGACCTTTACTCTAGCCTGCTACTACTGGTCACCGTAGGAAACCGTAGAAACTTCAGCCACCACACACCCTTGCCAGCTCTTGGTTGTTATCAGCCACCGCGATCACTGTTTACTGACCGCCCCATAATTCATGCAATATCTCACATATTTAGAAATATATATTTTTAGTCTATTTTAAACAAATTAAAAAGAATATGAAATCATAAATTTATTCTACTATAAGTCAAAAAAATTCAAATTATTTCAAACACAGTATCTTATTTATACATTATTATATCCATTTAATACAATATGACCTTTTCAGTAAATCAAACAGCCATTAAAAACGCATAATGAAACGAAATCGAAACATAGAATATTTAAAATTAATATTAATTAATAAGCCCTTCAAAATTTAAGCATGTGCGAGAGAAACGTCCCTGCTATTTAATGACATCCATTGATCCCCGTGAAGCTAAATCTTAACCGTTCAAAATTTTTCATCTCCGTCGGGACAGCAAGAGCCGCGGCTGCTCTATTTTGACCGTTCAGCGGCCGAAATGTTGAAAAGCGGACCGCCCCATCATCCCTTCTTCCACGTATTTCTTCGCTCACAATCAGATTTTTTTTTTTTGGGTGAAAATAAGTTAGAAAACATTTAATGTTATTTAAGAAAAATACAATTTCAAAAAATGAAATGGAAGTATTAAGAATTTGAAAAATTTTATTAATTGATCTGCCAAATATTTAGGTGACTCAATTTAAAGGTATGTTTGGAGCAGCCTGTAGATAAACAGCTTATCCTGAAACGTAGCCCTCGGGTCGACCAGCTACTTGTGTTTAGTGTAACAAACTCAAACACAACAGTCAATATTTTAAAAAAATACATAAATCAAATGGTTAAAATGTGTTTTAAAAAATGTAGCCCCACTTATAACCTACCCCAAAGAGCCCTAAGTGTTCACGTTTTATGGACTACATCATTCCCATTCACACACACAAATGTCGCTCAAAACATATGTTGGTGCGGCGCGGCGTACCAGACACCGAGAAGATAATGGTGGCAGGTTCTACGTGTAAGCGAAGCGTTGACTTTTGAAGCCTTCATTCCAATAGTAAACCTACACGTCAGCATAAGGTGCACCAAAATTAGTAGAAAAAAATATATAAGGAGGTAAAGAAGGCTTTTTACACATCTTTTAAAATTAAGTCAAATAATTCCAATCATATTATTTTAACAATTAGATACAGAGCCTCCCAAACTTTGCTATTTAAATCAATCATTTTGATTTTTTTTTTTTATCTATCAAATTGATATATTTAATCATGTAATGATTAAAATATGATAAATTTTGATATTTGGATAAAAATTTGAAAAATGGACGAAAAAGGATGCTTGATTTGTAAATAGCAATGACAATTGCCCCTGAAATTTAATGCAAAAGATAAAAGAATTTAATTTATTTAATTTTCTAATTAATTATCTTTTATAAAATTCCGAATAAATACCGAATTAAGAAGCATTAATGATTCATATTTAGAAAGATTTTAAAAATGGGTGTGAACATTTTTCCGCTCTGTGTCCGGCTGAGTTGGACCGATTCGGACGGCTAGGATTTCCAGTGGCATCCGATATGATTCCGGCAATTAAAAGCTGGGCCGATTCGGTCCATCCCACCGCGGCATCACCGTAGCTCATAAAATCGCACATCCGCGTCCTTCGTTTCTTCCGCCGCCGCACGATTACTTCCTCCCCGACTCTCTCTTCTCTTCTAAACGCTCTCGTTTTACAGTTAGGACCTTAATTTTCACTGAAGAAATCTCTTTCTCTCTCCATCCCTTCCTCCCTCCCTTCCTCTGATCTCGATGCTAGATGAGGATTCCACTGACCGCCGCCACCGCTGCGGCTGTTTTCCTCATTGTTTTTGTTACGCGGGTGGAGGGATTTGGCTCCGCCGCCACTATGGCCGTTGTGGATTCTTCAGGGACAGTCTGTGGGATCCTCGCCGGTGCCAAAACGCGGGGCATTCAATGCGCGCGAGCAGGGCAGGAGGCGTTCTCCGTATCACCAAACACCTCCTATGAGTCGGTCTCTGGTGGCCGTGACTTCTTCTGCGGGCTTCGGTCCGGCGGACTCAGCTTCTTCTGTTGGAGCGCCACCAATTCCTCCTCCTCATTCCTCCCCGCTAAGCGAGTCTATAAGGGCTCCGCTGCCATCACCGACCTCAGCGTTGGCGAGAATCAAATTTGCGCCTTTGATAAGAGAAATACAGTAATCAGGTGGTGGCGTGGGGATGGAACATTTCCGCTAGCCGCCGCCGGAGTTTACCAGTCGCTTACCTCCGGTAGAGGGTTTTCTTGCGGGATTGGGAATAACAACCACGTGCGATGCTGGGGAAGCCGTGGCTCCTACATCGAGAGCGCGTTTCTGAATGTTTCGATGACGAGCATCGTTGCTGGAGATTCCCATGTCTGCGGAGTTACTATTTCAGGTTTGTTGGTCTGCAGGGGAAGCAACAGTTCCGGTCAATTGAACGCTCCATCCGGAGATGCCTTCGAGTTTTCTGGTCTAGCACTCGGGCTGAATCATTCGTGTGCTATAAAGCAGCCGAACGGGACTGTCCTCTGCTGGGGGGGCGTCGCCGGAGAACGGAGTTATTCTCCCGTGGAAGGCACCTTCTTCGAATCTATCGTCGCTGGTGGTGACCTCACCTGCGGTTTGATCACTGAGAATTTTACAGTACTGTGCTGGAAAGCAGATCGCTTTAATACATCCGTTACCGTTTTGCCTCTACCTAAAATTCTTCCGGGAATTTGCGTTTCTGAAAAGAACTCCTGTAAATGTGGCATCTTTCCTGATTCAGAGTCACTCTGTTCTGGTTCTGGGATCATTTGCAGGTCCTGCGGGGCACCTACTATAACCTTGTTTCCACCTCCTCCACCGTTAGCAGCACAACCACCTACTTCGCCGCCGCCTTCAGCATCTCCGTCGTCGAAGACGAGCAAAGCGTGGCTTGCCTACGCCATAATTGGGTCTATTGGGTCCTTCCTCGGGCTGTGCGCCATCCTGTATTGCGTATGGGCCAGCATTTTCCGGCGAAAGAAAGTCCACAATTCCGTCCAGCCCACAATCTCCCGCAACGATAACGCTGCAGCAGCAAACCTCGCCGACTCATCCGCCGTCACAATGCCAAGCCCCTTCACCTCCCCCTCAGGATCAAAATCCCGTATTTTCCGGCGACATGGCTCCCGCATCATGCGGCGACAACGCAGCGGGCCTTCCTCCTTCAAAGACCGCGCAGAGGTGTTTTCCTTCGCCGACCTCTCCTCTGCCACCAAAAACTTCTCCCTCGAATTCAAACTCGGCGCCGGCAGCTTCGGCACGGTCTACAAAGGTAAACTCGCCGACGGCCGTGAGGTCGCCATCAAACGCAGTGAATCCAATTTGAAACCCAAAAAAATCGAGGAGAAAGAAAGCGCCTTTCAGTCCGAGCTCGCTTTCCTCTCACGCCTCCACCACAAACACCTGGTAGGCTTCGTGGGCTATTGCGAGGAGAAAGAAGAGCGCCTCCTAGTATACGAGTACATGAAGAACGGCGCCCTGTACGACCACCTTCACACCCGTGCCGCCGACGCAGGGAAGCTGAATTCGTGGGGAATAAGAATTAAAGTCCTCCTCGACGCATCGCGAGGAATCGAATACCTACACAGCTACGCCGTGCCGCCGATCATCCACCGAGACATCAAGTCATCGAACATATTGCTCGACGGCGAGTGGGTCGCAAGAGTATCGGACTTCGGCCTTTCACTCATGGGACCGGAAGTGGAAGGAGGACACATATCGATGAGGGCGGCGGGGACGATGGGTTACATGGACCCGGAGTACTACGGTCTACATCACCTGACGACGAAGAGCGACGTGTACGGCTTCGGTGTTGTGATGCTTGAGGTATTAACGGGGAGGCGGGCGATATTTAGAGAAGGGGAAGGAGGGGAACCGCTGAGCGTGGTTGATTATGCAGCGCCGAGCATTGCCGCCGGAGAGCTTGGGCGGGTGCTCGACCCACGGGTGGCGCCACCGGGGCCAAGGGAGGCGGAGGCCGTTGAACTGGTGGCGTACACCGCCGTTCACTGCGTGAGCTTGGAAGGGAAAGACCGACCGGCAATGTCGGATGTGGTGATGAATTTGGAAAGCGCGCTTGCGCTGTGCGAGGCGTCTAATGGGAGCGGATCCAGTAATAGCATTTCTTTCGTTTCTTTGGATTGATTGTCCTTAGTAATCACCATTAATTCGATTTCTCCTTGCTCTTAGCCGGTGGAAATTAAGTTCATTGAGGGGTTTTTTTTTTTCTTTTTCTGAAATTTTCGTTTTTTCTTTTTTTTTTGTTTTAATTCTATGATGTACTTAAATTTTTTTTAGTACATTTGTACATGATTCATAAAATTCTGAGATTTTTGGCGGATGGAACGGAAAAGGTGAAGGTTTTTGTTTTTCTTTTTGTTTATATTAACATTTTTTAAATTGCAAAATTGCAATTTTAGTCTCCATTTGTTGTTACATGGCTGTGCTTTTATTTCCGTTATTTTTTTTTAATTTTTCCATAGATATTCGATCTACACTGTCATCACCGTAAAAATATATTTCAGTGAGCTCTACTTTCATTTTTTTTTTAATTTTGATTGCGGTGATCGACGATGAAGATCAGACATCGCATACATTTGATGTCCGTACTGAATAATTCCTCCGATTCAGTTTTGATCAAAGTTGGATGTAGAAAGTTAATGTGTCACATAATTTTTTAATGTATGTATAATAGTATTTTATAATAGGAAACCTTAGAATGGTTGTAAATCATAAATAAGAAAAGGAAACCTTTGAAGGATTTATCTAAAATGTAGGAATATTCTGATTCATTTGATGCATACTATTTAATGCATATAATAGCTTGCCATCATGGTTTATGAATTTTAAAAATTTATTTTATAAATGACACCATAAATTCATAATACAATTTAACAATCATTAAAACTTGGCAAGATTATTTCTGAAATCATTAAATTTACTTTAAATAAATACAAAATAAGGGTAAAATAATTATTATATACTATTTTAATTTAAAATTTTTAAAGCAAATTCAAACCAAAATTTAGTTTTTTCCCCAATCTGTTGGTCTATCTAACCATACAGATGATAAGACTTTCTGCTCTTTTTCAATGAAAAGGAGGTGCTCATCTTCAGTATTCAAAGACGAGCCTTTGAAGTCTTGACTGATGAGTGCTCTTCAAACACTTGGAGTTATGGCTCCCAACTGCCTCGGTTTGCACGAACTGGTCTTTCCCACCTGCAAAATCCCATTTTTATATGCCCATCGTTTAAGAAAAAAATTTCTTTTACACTCAAATTTTAATTAAATTACGGATTCATGAATTAAACATCTCCTGGTTCACGTAACATGAACAGAAGCGTGGGGAAGCTTCATGTTGACAATAAGGCATTCTAGAAATGGCTAAAAAGTGGTTTATGGGAAGACAACTGACTGACTTTGCCGACGGTAGTCTGACTGACCTTATCGTTGGCCGTTGACGAGGACTTTTCTTTCTATCTTTGACCCAAAAGCAATCAAAGAAGATGTTTGCTTTTCCATTTTTTTATATTTTGGATTTTTCTTTTAAGCCTCTGAATTTTTCAAAGGGATTTTGTTAGATCTTTTGTTTGTTTTTCTTAAATGGAAGCAGAGTGGTGATGAAAAACAAAAAGGTCCAGAATAGGTCAGATATTTATTTTAAAGGGAAATGCTGACGTTGTTTGTTTTTAAGCATGCTGGCAATGGGTCTGGGAATTTGGTGGTGATTTGGTTTAGGGTAAGAGTGTTGAATAGATGTATTTGGGCAGGTATGTAGTAGGAATGATTTTGTCTTTCTCGTTCTACTTCTTTTAATTGAATTGGAACGTTCATGCCTTAAACCTTTTCATTTGTGTTTGATCTCCTTGGGATATGTATTTCACCACTAATGATTGTACGGATTGTTTGTGATTTGTGAAATTTTTTTAAGAAAAATTGTTTCAAGTTTTTACATTTAATGATTACAAATGTGTGTTTTTCGATTAACAATGTTGCATCAGTTTTTTGATAAATTTTTACTACCCTCACATACATGCACGCTTACTTGAATTTTTTTTTTTGTTTGGAAATTAAGGGCCGCTCTCAACACAACTTAGTTATATAAAAATTAAAACTTATAAGAAAATGATTAAACATAATTTTTGTTGTAGATGTCATCATTGCTCTTCAAGATGCTTAGAGGAAGCATGAGATTAGAAATTCTATCTAGGACAAAATGTCTGGTTGAACTCCAAAACCAAGACTGATGTCTGAAAGCAGCCAAAATCATTATCAACTAGCAAGAGAATGAAACATGTAAATAAAAAATAATTGACAACGTCAATTTTATCCCAAAAAAACAAAAGAAATGTCAACCAAAACAACCCATAAAAAGAGAATATGCTGAAGTAAACTAGTTGGTAATCAAATATAGTGAACCCATTAAAAGTGTAAAATAGTCTTAGTTGATAATGATCACCATATATCATATAATCCAACCAAAATACAGAAAAGTCCATCAAGGCAAAAAAAAGTGACACACACTGTTAAGTATGGAACCGAGAGCACAAAATGTAAGAAATTTTTTCCAAAATACATAAATGCACTCAGAAGTACTCACAAAGTGAATTAGAATATCAGCCAATTCCAGATATATTGCATAAATTCCATTTAAAACAACAATAATAAGGTTATGATGAACAGTTGCGGAGATTGTAAAGAGAAGCAATGAGAAAGGGAATATGAGAGTTAAACACTCACTTTCTACTTTTGCATTTAATAGCATACTTAATGTGATTTAATATTGTTTCCTCGTTAGAGGTAATATTCCTGAAAGCACGAGCATTCCTTTCAAGCCAAACATGGTGAGCAATAACTTGTATGGCAAGAAGAGAGAACCTCTTGGAACATTGCAACTTAAATAGTCAGTAATAAATTTGGGGCAGTAAAAAAAAGAGATGAGCATGTGTTTCATGACCACATTTGCAAAAAATGCAAATATTTTGTAACTTGTAGCCTATAGATATTAAAATATCAGTGTTCATGAGCCCATTATTTAAAATTTTTTAGGTAAAACTAGAAAAATTTAGAGAATAACCTAATTTTTTCCAGGTCGCAATCGGCCAATCAAAGTAAAGGAAATTGTAAATCTCTCAACAACAATAACAGGCTTGCCCAACCAAACACAATTGAGAATGAGGGTAACACATTTTGTGTTGGTTTGATGATTAGAGAAAAGTGCCCAAACAATTGAGAATATTAACGATAAATAGGAGTAGTTTGAGGAAAACCCAACCATGCCAAAATAGAACTATCTAAGTGCTCATAAAGAGAAGGTCTATCCACCAATGGATTAAAGAAGAAGGAGATCTGACTGG
The DNA here is from genome assembly GCA_003013225.1 of Phalaenopsis aphrodite. NCBI lineage: Eukaryota > Viridiplantae > Streptophyta > Magnoliopsida > Asparagales > Orchidaceae > Phalaenopsis > Phalaenopsis aphrodite. The sequence goes on along the minus strand of NEWO01000042.1, from coordinate 443,482 downwards.
TGTTTGTTACCTAAAATTTAAAGCCTTCTTTGAACCTTTTAAAAGTTTTAAGTACTTCTTTTCAACGCACAAACTGAGAGCCCTTGCCAACCTGAAGTAAAAAACCACAATATAGAGAGAATAGAGCCATAAATGCAAAGTCTCCATATAATCTTAGCTTTGCTCATGATATTCACTGCATTAAGGTTTAGAAGTCCCAACCCACCGCAATGTCTAGCCTTTGTTGTTATGTTACAGGCTATAGTATGCATTTACCATTTGAGCCACAAAAAAAAAAGAAATTTATTAATGAGAGACGAATAGTATTTCTCGAGCCTTTAGGAAGAGAGGTGGCTCTTAACCATTAATGAAGTTAACTCCAGATATTGTATCTAATATGTTGGAACCTCTATGCAAAGGAGAGTAACTTCTGCTTCCATCCACATAAAGTAGATTGCATTCTCCCAAGAATTGTAGGATAGTTATAGACTCTAGATGAGTGTATTGTAATGCCAAGATATTTCTAAGGGAGGGGTTTTAACTGATAGCCAATCATCTCACTTAAATAAGAGCATTTATGAGGAGGAACAAATTTATAAAAGCAAATAGAAAATTTAGCATGATTAGCTTGAAGATTGGTTGCCACTTGAAAAGTGAAAAGAGGCTGAGATATCTCCAAAGTGAACTGAGAGTTGGCTTTGCAAAAAATTGATGAATCATCTGCATAAATGAGAATATTGACAGTTAGGAAAGCAATATTCATAGAATGTCAAGTATTATCTTGCAAGCATGCAAAATAGTCCATAATAATACTAAAAATGTATAGTGATAAGGGACAACCCTATCTTAAGTTAGCAGAGGAATTTAAAACCTTGTGAAACTCACAATTCAACATAATAAAAAATGGGATTTGATCTCTACTTGCCTTAATCCAAGAAATTAATTGAAGAGTAAAGCCTATCAGATTCATTTGTTATAATTCCTGTTTTGAAGCGCCATATAATATTTCCCTAACATTTGTATCTCCCTATGAGGCATATCAAAATATTCCCAACAGTTCAACGTGACTAACCCTGTTGATTTTACCATAACTCTCCCGAGTATTTATAGTTGACAACATATTTTAACATTTCTCTTGACCAAGATGAATAGTAAACGAAAATATGAAGTTTAATTATCACATTAAAAAAATTAAATTTAGTTTCACAGCACTTAACATTCCTACACATCCTACTTAATCATCACAAGATATGGTAACGAGTACTACTCAAAAAGCATGATGAGCATACCACAAAGTGTCATTTGAAAACAAGAGAATTCCACTAAATGGTATGTTTAAAAAACATAACAAATGAAATACATAATCACTCCTCTTCTTCTCCTTCACAACAATTTGAAGATGCTCTACCAAATGCTTCTCTGACTATCGCTCATGAAGTATATCCCTATTCTCAACTCAAGAAGAAGAAGAAGGAACAAAACTATACAACACTTACAACCTTCTCTTTACTTTACCACTCAATTCTCTCCAAGATACTCAATCTAACCATAAATTTCATCAATCCATCAACAAAACTGATACATACATATTTATACTTTATTCTCAGCATAAGAAACCACTCCACAACCTCCTAGCAACTCCTCACTACAGGCTCCCAAAATGCCCAAAACTGCTCCAAGCAGTTGCTGGCGTCTAAGCACTAGTCTCTAATTTTGCAAAACAGGGCTTGAAACCTAGGCACCCATGGGTCTGGCACCTAGGAGCTAGTATCATGATGCCTAGGCACCCAATGGTTGGTGCCTCAGCTCCAACCTCTCAAGTTGCTAGGGTGAGACTACCACCTAGGCGCCAGACTCCCGCATGCTCCATTTCTTTAAGTATCCTCCAAAATGCTCCCCTTCCAATACCTATTGGTAAACACATAAAATAACTTAAGCATTCTCATCTACACATCATATACTTGCACATTTTATGGTTAATAAGTTGGGGGGGGGAGTTAATTTTTATCTTACCTTCAAGTACATTTAGAACTTAGCTTAGGTTCTAATGAAATTTTAAGTTAGAAATTGTTAATAATAATTTGAATTCTAATAATTCAACAAAGAACTTTAAACTTAAATGAACGGGACAATACGATAACTGTGAATGTATTTAGCGAGTCACTAGAAATGAACTTTGAATTTTATTAACACCTAGCTTCTATCAATTAGTCTTAAAGTCTGAGATAGGCTTTGATTCTTCATAAAATTAACATTTCAACACTTTAGAATTTGATTACTACATATGTAAATAATTTAATTCTAAGTTAGTATCAACTTAACTTACAAGAATTTCAAAAAAGTTTGGCAGTAATTAAGAGATTGAATTGCGATAAGGTAAGTGTTAATAATCATATAAAAAGTGGTTAAAACAAGCTTAACTAGATATATTAATCCTCCTAGAAAACAAAATAAAAATTAGGAACTTATAAGGAGAAGCTTGAGGTTAAGCTTAAATTAAAATTGATATTGATAAACATGTCAAATAAGTTACAATATTAAGTGCTTTATTAAATTAATTCTAAAATTTTGTGGAGAAGCTTGAGTTTAAGCTTAAATTAAAACCGATGTTGATAAACATGTCAAATAAGTTACAATATTAAGTGCTTCATTAACTTAATTCTAAAATTTTGTGGTTAAATTGTTGCTAGCTCATTGAAGTAAATATTTAACTAATTTTTATGTGTGAAGTTTTACTTTCATGAATTTGAAAACACATTTGAGGAGAATAAGATGAATTGTTTACAACAAGGTTTAATATAATTTACTTTAGGTTGATAAAAAATTGCTACAACTTTACCATTTTGAAGAGTAGAACTATTAGTTTAAGTTTAAGTTTTTGCTAAATTATAAAGTTCTTATTATTTTAATCCATAGTCTTTCCTAATTATTATTTGGCTCTATATTAAGTTTTTGAAATTACTTGAGGGAAAGTAATATGTAAGTATGAGAGATTTTGACATGTGTAAATTTTGTAATGTAAATTTTCTCAATTTCAATCATTATTATTTTTATTTGTTCATTTTTATGTTTTTTTTTGGATATTTTTGGCGTGATTTGTCGGTAACAGGTGAAAGCAATGTCAAAAGTGCTGCTAATTACTTAATTCAAACCCTCCAATCTAAGATCTTAGCGCCGAAGCACCAGGCATTAGGTGCATAGGCACCTGTTCTCCAAATTCGTAATCTCCAAACCGAGAGCCTAACGCTTAGACATCAAACAATGGGTGTATAGGTGCCCATCTAGTCCAATTCTATTTGCTTCAACCGGATATCTTGAAGCATTGGTGCCAAACAATGTGTGCATAGGAACCCACCATCATATTGGATGCCCCATCCCGAGAGCCAGACGCATAGGTGCTAGACATTGGACTCTTAAGAACCCAAGTGCATCTGCATTAGAAAAAGGGGAGCCTTTGCACCCTAGCTTACCATGTCTTCAGTCTCTTCAATGTTAATGCTTCAAAACTTTTGTGCCCATTTTAGCTACAAGTAGTTTGTCTGACTTGGCGATCCAAAGTTGGGATAGCCGGAGGGTGAGAGCTATTAGATCAATGATCTAATGAAGGGTTGGACATGTATAAGAGGAAGAAAATAGAATGAAGGGTGATGTCATTTTTTCTTCAAATCTTTAGAGTTGATGGAAGAACCTGATCCACAAAAATAATATACTATTTTAATTACCCTTTTTTATGTCTATTTTTAGTGATATTGCACTTTAAAGAAATGTATTTTTGTTATTTTGTTGTAGGTATACCATTTTTAGATATTTTGAGCAAAAATGACAAAAAGAGCGAAATTTGGAGCAAAAACAAACAAGTTTGGGGTTTGACGCATGATGCGCCAAAATCCAGAGCGCTGGTGCATGATGCACCAAGCGCGACATTTTCAAATTAAGGTGACTCGAGACGAATTTAGCGTAAATTTTCAAAGGGACACTTGTTCTAAGTACCCCATGGAGTGGTTCAATGTATGTAGACACTTTGGAAGGTTCCAATTTGAAGAGATTTGACTTTTAGATCAAGGAGACACATCTTTTGAAATTCAAAGTTTTGACTTTTAATTTTTGGGGGGAATTGAGACTCTTTTGAAAGAGTAGAGGTAGCCAACAAAAGGGAACTTCTGAAGGGACTTGGAAGGGGGGGACAAAAAAAGTTAGAGAGAGAGGATAGGCATGAGTTAGAGAGAGAAAAAGAAGGAGATTTTCTTCTAGGGTTGTAAGAGGAAAGGAAAAATCAGAGATTTCTTCTTCATTACATTTTTAAGAGAGAATTGGGAGAGATTGTAAATAGAGAAAGGCTTGGAGAGAAATTCTAAGGATTTTCTTGGAAAGGATTGTGAGTTAAGTTGTACTTTTCATTTATTTTGTTTGTAAACTTATTTTTATATATGAAATCCGTGTTTTATTGTATCATTCTAATGAATTCTAAGTAGTCTTCTTTATCCTTCTCTCTACTTTGAAGAAATAATTTTGTGAAGAATTGATTTTGTTTTCTACGGTTTTAAATGCCAATAATTTGTGATGATTTAAACTATAATCTTCATTTACTTTTCAATCTGACCAATTGAATTGTTAAAATGAGTTGAGAATTATATGTTCTGAAAAAAGGATATTATTTCTACAATAAAGGAAGAATCACATTTGATTTCATAGGAGAGTATTTCATCCATGAGATTGGGTGCAAATAAATAGGGAAATATACTTTGTTGGATGTAGAATTGAAAAATTTTAAGGTGACAGATTAGAATCCCCAATTTGGCTCAGTTGATTTGAAACTAATGCAAGCATGTTAGCCCTCAGGGGAGGGAGTAGTGGGAGCTCTAGAGTGACAGTCGATATCCTCCCAACCTAACCACGGAATTAGGTACCAAACTTTGGATTAGTCAATGTTCTTTATAGCGCTCGGAAGAGGGTAGAGAATATGATTGCTCTTATTTGACACAAAACAAATTTTAAGTATATTTTTCAAATAATTTCAATTTCTTCACAAGTCATATTTTCATTGTAAAGGAGAATGATGTTTTCTCATACTTGAAATTTTTTGTCCACAAAAACCTTTATTTTATTTCAGCAATTTTCTTTTGAAAGTTTAGAATCTAGTTTAATTTACTTGCTATAGTCGTACATCTGGAAATTTAAAAGAATTTCACTTAAGCAGTTTAATTTCAAACTTCGCACTTTACTTTGTTTTGATTTTTGTTTTATTTTATAAAAGAATATAATTAACTAGCTTATATATATTTTCATCTTCTCTGTGGGATCGATATCCAGGACTCCATTAGAGCCCTATATTACTTGAATGATACGTATGCTTGCGTTATATGTAAACGTGAATTGGGATTTTAAAAGAGAATTTTAAAGATAAATTATTTTCATTAAAATTACATTATAGTTTGTGTGATAAATTATTTTCATTAAAATTACATTATAGTTTGTATTACATTGCATAATTATTATTAAGCTCCACAAATTCTCGCACGATCAGAACCTCCTCTTCTTCTTTGGAGATTTCTCTGTGAGAGTGAGAGAGAGAGCGATCTACTGGGAGTTTGAAAGGATTATGTGAGTGGATCTGTAAGCAATGTTGGAGAGGAATAGGAGTGCTATAGAGGAAAGGAACTTCAAACTTTATTTTGTTTGTTTTCTTTTCTTGAACCTTCGTAATTTTCATTGATTTGAATGAAACGAATTATGGATTTTGTGTTACAAAGCATGCAAATGAACTAATTTTTTTTTTGTTTCTCCCCTGAATTGATAAACAGAAATTCTAGGTTTTGGGGAATTATATATGACTTGTTTAACTTATGGAATGGTGGAAATTCTCTTTTTAATCTTAGTTTACTTACAAACTACCAATTTATGAAGTTAAAATTTTAATGAACTTCATGATGTAGAAGCATCTTTAGTGGAACATTTGGGGGGAATTCTGCTGAACTACAAAAAATAGGAATATTACTCACGGTTTCTTGGACTCACTTCAATGGAGATTCATTCTCTCACTAAAAACTTCACAATATAGAATTAGGATTAGTAGCTTTTATTAAAACATCCATAATTGAATCTTCATGCTAGGACCGACAAATATAGACTAGAACTTTTTCTTATTAGAATTTAACTTGTTCCATGTGAGATCAACAACCAGAACTTCATTCCAGATACTATTGATATTACACATTTACTTGAGTGAGTTGCCAGTGCTTCACCACACTTGGTGGGTATCGAAGCACGAGCTCAATATTAATTTTGCCTGCCACTGACTGAATATTGATCTTAGAGCTCATGGCTATGTAGTGGAGAATGCACCAAGTTGCCATGACCTTGGCTAGACCCATCAAAGTGGATGTACAAAATTTACTAGAGGAGGGTTTATCAAAGAGGTAAGTGCCTTAATTGGATCGTAAACATCATCTTGGTCAAGGAAGCGAATAACAAATGACCAATATGCATTGACTTTACAAACCTGGACCCAAGGACAACTATCCAAACCAATGAATTGATTTCGTGGTGGATTTGGCGACCATACATATAGTGATGAGCTTTCTCAATGCCTTTTATGGCTAACACTTGATTAAGATGCATCGTGTCATTAGTGAGTAAATTGTATTCATTATTGGGAATGGACTATACCGTTAAAATTTAGTCTTTCTTATCAAATTATTTTGGGTTACATAATAAAGATTAGTTGTTGTAATTTTAAAGCTAAAAGAAAAAAAATATTGATTTTTATATTAATGATATATTATTAAAAAGTAAAACCCTACACACCATATACAAATCATTAAACAAATATTTGCAATCCTACTAAATATCAAATGAAGCAAAATCCCTTTAAATGATTTATCTTGCGCAGTGGAGAAAAGTGTCTAAAATATCTTCAAGGTGCATAGATTGCGGATATGTTTTTGTACAAGGAATGCCATCCGCTCAACTAAAAACTAATCATCAGACTCCCTAATTTTCTTCATATTGGATATATATGGTCTTGTTCTCAATAGATGGAAGATTAGTCCTCATTATTTGCATTATACTTAAATACAACTCACCCAAGATGACATTAGAAATCTCATTTTTTTCATTTATACCAAGACATACTTCTCAGTAGAGGTGTAAATGAGCCGAACACGAGCAAGCCCAGACTCAGCTTGTGTTCAGTTGTTTATATTTCGAGCTCAAAAAGTGTGTTCGTGTTCGTCTCGTTTGTTTAGCGAGCCGAACACGAGCCGTTCACGAACAAAGATTCATTTTGACAACCCTAATCACGTAGCAATAAGATGTTAAGGATTGGGGCAAGGTTTAAAAATCATTTGAATCTAAATTAATAATTTTTATTCTATTTTCTTCGTTAATACTTTTAATTGATTTTACATCTTCTTAGCCTTGTAGTCAATTAATTTTTTTTAAAAATACTACTCATCCAATATATATATATATATAATTGATTAGTAGTATTTCAAGCCAAAACGAGCCGAACACGAATGAACAAATATTAGTTCGTGTTGTTCGTGTTCAGCTTGTTAACTTAGCAAACGAGTCAAACACAAGCTTCTTAATAAGCCGAACACGAACTATTTACGAACAACGAGCCGTTTCGACAGCCCTAATTCTCATATATTTTTATTTACATTCCTTCTGACTCATTCAAATAATAATAATAATAAAACTCAAATACATTCATGCTGTACGACAAACACCCTTATCCTGCCAGCACATTGACGCTCCCCATAAAAGAAAGAAAAAAAAAATTGTACAGAGGTCACTGCCAAACAGCCGAAGAAGAATTAAAAAGCAATAACATATTCTAACACTCTTGATCTTTCACAGCCTAAATGCCCCGAAAGCCAATGGAGAAACAAAGAGTGCTTCCACACAGGCCAAGTCCGTGAAACGTTTTTCAATTGGTAGGTAGAGTGATGATGAATCGGCGGCTCAACTGTTTACTTTCTGATGTTTCCAATCTGTTTTTTTATTTATAATGCAAGATTTGGTCCCAACGTCTTTCTTGTGATATAAGCAATCATCAGCAAAGTGAAAAGCCAATGCATTTATGATTGCATTTATCATAGGAATATAAAACTCAATCTAGAATATATGATTAATCATTAATTATTTTGAGTAATCAAGTTTAATATTTGAAAAGCACATTCAAAATGATTGTTTGTCTAGTATTTTATTAACAGCTTTGTAAAATAGTAAGGATGAACTTCATAATTAGGATTATTTTTTTAATCAATCAGTTAAAATTAATGTGTGGTTAATCATAAGTTTGATGAATAGTTCAGCCTATAAAAAGATTCACATTGTCATAGTTAACAAATTTTATGAGAATATGAAAAAGTATGAGAATTTGATGAGATTGCCTTGGATTTTCCGTTTTAAATGGTCTCCTCTCGGCCCACCACGACGGCTTTGAATTGTACAAAACATTGTTAGGCTTTCGGCGGTTAAGCATTTGTTTAATAGGGCCCATTTTTTTCAACCTTGTGTGGGTGGGTCATACAATGTGCAAGAAATGAGTTTTTCTTTTGTTTTTTTTTTTTATTATACTGAATTAAATTGTTCAAAACTAATCACTAAAAATAATGTTTCATTTATTATGATTTGTATTTCAATTTGATGTTCGTTTTTATGACGAGTGATATGTCTAATATGTTGTAAATGTGAAGCTAACGCCCGATTCTTCATGTATTTTTTAATCAATTTCGTTCTCATTTAAGGAAAGTGATAAATTTTACTTGCAATATATTATTTAGAAATAAAAAACATTTGAATGAAAAACTTTTTAATGGATGTCTTTTCTAAGATGGGAAGATGAGTTTTAAGAATGACATTGGGACTAAAAATTAACTTAATAAATTCTTAAAGATGCAATGCTTCCATATTAATGTTTTGTGTGACACCACTTCAATGAAATTCTTTTATTAGAGCTATTATTCATCAATGATTAAATTAGTACCATACCAATTAGTCCTAGTTGACCATTTGTGATTTTAAGACTTTAATCTTTTCTCAAGGCATAGTTGATATGATGGACATAAAGTGAAAAATCTTGAGATGTCTCCCTTAAAGCTCTTTAGTTCCTGCTATTTCTCCTTTAGCAATTAGCCAGAGAGATTACATACCCATATTCTCTTCTCTCCGCTACATTTTTTAAAGGGTTTCTCTCATGTAATCTTCAAACAAGACAAATAAATCTCCTAGATCCCTCTCCTTCTTTGTATCATGAATTACACAAAAAATTTCCCACACTTTCTCCTCATCTTCCTCCTTTTTCATGCTTGTATTTGGACCTCAATATCCCACTTTACTGTATAGTTTACTCAGCCTCAACAATCCATGCATCAGTCCCCTTAAAATCTAAACCCTCTTTTAACATCCAAGAAATAATGGACCAACCATGTTCAAATGCCCTTTAAGCCCACACAAACTAACGAATGAGCTTCTACTTTCGTGTTGTTTCCACATAGCCATTCTCCTCATTGCATCACCACACCTCCATTTGGCACTTCCTTGTCAAAAGGTTAAGAAAAGTTGTAAATCTTTTACTTATGCAACAAAATCATTTCATCATGAAATTTGGAGGCATCTATATGAGAAAAATGATTTTTTATTGTAAATTAATGATCCAAGATTATCATATTGATGTCATCAACTTCTTACAACTAATTTATATAAAAAATGTAGTTTCCTTTTTTTTTTTTATAAAAAATCTTGTTATTTTTCATATTGAAAAGACATTAAGAGTTTTCATTATATATTGAGTGGTCGGTTGGGTAAAATGATATCTCACATCCTTCTCATTCTAGTTAATAAGATTTTCATGGTGAAGTGTTCTTAGCACTATCAATTTTCTCTCAATCATTATGTATGTAGGAATAGTTCACTAGATAGAAGTAATAGATTCTCCTCTCTCAAAAACATTGCTTCCAATATGAATTTCCATTAACTTATTATGGGCGACTTCTATTATGTTTTATCAAGCTATAAATAGCTTGGTGAAAATCTTATTATGAATAACATGATGCTTGATCATAAGGACTATATATTTTACATAATTTCAATGAGCTCCCAAGTATGTGTTTGTTGGCATTATTCTTGTTGCAATTCAAGCATGAAAAAATGGAAATAATTCAGAACCAAGCTTCGTGCCATTACCAAACAATACGTAGGGATATTTAGCTAACAAAAGCAATGTATAGGTGTTATCCCTTGGCTAGTGCCTATATACTAGAATTAGTGCCTACTTTAGGGCTAGAACCTAAGCATTGTAAAATAGTACCGTAGGTAGTGCAGCACTGCTACTACCTAACATTTAAAGGATTTAGCACATTCCTTCCATCTTAAACTTTAAAAGTGAGCATGGGTATGAGATAAATGCTCCCATATGAGGTGATTTTTGACCTATCTTAAACTACCAACAAATTGGGGTGAGGTGGGGGTAGGGGGAGGGGTGTGGGCTTTTGAATAA
>NEWO01000042.1:387568-420587 GCA_003013225.1 Phalaenopsis aphrodite | reverse complement strand
CTTTCATGAAGGATTAAATTCATTTTGAAATCAATTTGGTAGTGAATTTAGTGGATTTTGATGAAATTTGGATTTAGACAAATTAGGCATATGGGGCTAATTTGGGTCAAACTTGAGTTAGCTTTGGACTAAGCTCAAATTGATTGTTGCGTTTGGTCACAAATGACCTCACAAAGGATTTTCAATAAAAATTGGATGCCAATTTGAGGTTTAGGGCATTCAATTGTTGAGATTTGGGGTGTTAGCCAATATTGGGGCTAATTTGGGGTTTTTGATTTAAACCAAATTGAATGAACAAAAGGTTTTACCAATGCAAATTTATGGTCAAATTTGATGTAAAATATTGCTATGAAGCAAATACAACATTTCTTTGGGTCAATTGGCAAGGTTATAAGTCCAATTGATGTGATTTGGTCATTTAGCCAAAATTGGGATTTTGACCTAAATCAAAATTAAGCTTAATTCAGGGATCAATTGAGCTTAAATTTGTAATAGTTTGATCAAATAAAATGTTAATTTAGGTTTAAAATCAAATTTGGGGTCAATTGGAACCAATTTGATTGATTTTGGGTTAAAAAGGGTTTTGAAATTAAGCCTTTAAGGGCCAAATTGGATGTCTTGGTCGAAGATGGTCAAATTTACAAAATTAAGGCACATGGTAGTTGAAAAAAATGAAATTGGGAATATTTGGGATTTATTGGGATTTTTTAGGAATTTTTGGATTTTTTTTTGAAGTTTGGGCCATGGAAGGGTATTTTGATAATTTGGCCAAATTTTGGAAATTTTGGCAATTTTGGGTAGTTTGGAGGTTTTCAAAGTATTTGGGATGAGTTTTGATCAAAATTGGGTATTTTGGGTAGATTTGGGAATTTTTGGCCAAAATTGGGGTCCTAGGGGCAGTTAGGTAACTTGGGGGTGTCTGGGGCAAAAGACCCAAGATGAGCATTTCAAGTAGAATTGGATAGATATCCATTCTAAATGAACCATGTATCAATGAAATCCCCATTTTGGGTCCTTATGTATTGGTCTTAGCCAGGGTATTGTGAGGGTATGGTGAGGGTATGCTGAGGGTATTGTGAGGGTATTATATACCTTAGCTCCAAACCACACCCAGGGTCAATTCTAAGGCCAAGTAGCCCTATAAGAACTCTCCTTGAGTTCCCTCATAATGATCTTACCTATTAAGTGCTAGAGGTTAGGACCAATATGTGGAACTTCAAGTTGAGTAAAGAGAAGAGTTTTGAGTTTCTAATGGTGAGGGTACCTTTTCTAGTTTTCTAAGACTAGTCAGTAGGAAAGTCCTATGGCTAGACCTAGCCTACTAAAGAAGTTTCTAGACCTCAACCAAAAGTGAGGTCAACAATAGTATTATTATATTGTGTGTTTAGTTATTATGAGTCTATTTGAAAAAATCCAAAATTTTAAAAATATTTTTGGTATATATCATAATAGTTAAGTCCTTAGATTTGTGTGTGTATATCAGGAGCTGCAGACCTTGGATTATCTAAATTGGATCTAGGGAGAACTTTTAAGAGGTTGGATTAATATGTCAACTATGCCTTGTGTCTCAACCAGATTTGGGTTTCACAAGAGACATCTTGAGTTTGGATAGTGGCAGTTCCATCTCAATTTTTTTTACTTCTTTCTCTGACCACGTTTTCATTCGGTAGGGTCATGAACCTACTTGATGTGCAACGTGTGGATGATCTTACACTACCCTTATAAATGTTAGAGGTGCATACTTAAAGGGATAAGGTGATTCTTGAGGTTGGTGCACACGAGCTAATATATCAGGGATAATCATGTCCATGGGATTAGATTCTATAAAAGCCTTTAAAAGTACCCAATTTATCTGTATGGTAATTCCGTTAGAAATTGGAAGTAAGGTAGTGGGATGCAATGACTTAAGGGATGAATTGACCTCATTTATCATGTGTGTTTGTGTTTTTTGTTACAAAAATATAAAGGATTTTGGGAGCACTTAAAAATATATTTCTATGCTGATACATGTTATGCTAGTTAGAATTTTCTTTAGTTTAATGTCATTCTAGCATGTTTAGTTTAGATTTACTTTCTGTTGCAAATTGTTTTGTCCTAATGTGTACTTGTAGATGTCTCTGATAGATATTTGTGGTATAAAGAATTTTTGAACTGTTTTTCTTCTCGCTTATATTTTCTGTATTGAATGCTATATAAGTTAAAATCAAGTTTGTCGGTAGAAAAATATTTTTAAAAGTTAACTTTATTTTTCCACAGTATTTATTTTGATATGACTTTTAAAATGACTTGTGGTATGTGGTGTCATCTTTAGGTTACCATAATTGATTTTAGAAATGTTAGAAAAAAACTTAGTTGGGATCCTATGTGAAGAAACTATTCTAAAGTTAAGATATTCTGTAGGAAACATTAGGAAAATGATTTTGCTTATTATTGTAGAAAGAAGTTGAATATTTGAAAAGATAAGATTCTTAGATTTATTTTTTATGTGGATTGGGTATTTATTTAAACTTTTTTCAAATTAATACTTACACTTTTAAAAAGTGAGGAAAAGTTTTGAGTTTTGAACATTAGAAAGAGGATAGTGAAATTTAAAATCATTAAAAGTTTATCCAGATATAATAATCCTCACATGAAGAAGAAAAGAAAATAAATGATTGAAAATGATCCTAAAAAAAGGTAAAAAGAATGAGAAGTGGAAAAAGCTTAATCAAATATTGGTTTCACTTGAATCATTTTAAATGAAAAGACTTAGAAACAATCCTAAGCTTACTCTTATTTCAAAAAAGTATTCATCAACTTGGTATAGATAAGGTGCTAAAAATCTATTTTTAAACTTTCTAGGAATCTTTAGTTTGACAAGTTTCGGTAACTTTTGAATTAAATAGAATATTAAGATTCCTAAGTTGAATATGAGATATTCTTGCACCCTAGTACTAGGTTGATTTGCTAGAATTTCGCCTAAGTTACACTATAACATTTCTAAGACAGAATTATAGAAAATTTTACTTAAACCCACTTCCTCAAATCAACATATTTGGTTTTTAAAAGTATAGTGTTGCTTAAGAATAAGTAACAATTAAGTTTGGAGGAATTGACACGTCTTAAAATTTCTTATTTCCTATTTACATTTCATGCTCATTTTTTATAATATCATGCTTTAATGAAAGATATTTTGCATGTTTTTGGTTGCAGGGATGAAAGATGGAGTTTCGAAGAAAATGGAACAAATATGGTGCAATTTTAGAGCAAGGAAGAAAATTTTGATATGACGCATTTTTTTGGAGCAAAATTAGAGAAAAAATGGAATGAAACGAAAAAGAGGTGCCTACCTGAACCCGCGCCCCGACGCTTGAACCTACACCTGGACTAATCAGGCGCCTAGACGCCAGTAACCGTTCCAAACTATTTTTGCTTAATTTTGGAGTTAAAAGTCGATTTTTTTCACTCAGGATGACAACTTTTGACATTTCAAAGTCCTAGAAACTTCAAGAACATCCAGAGGTCATAGATAGGAGTATGAATGTATATTTCTACCTTTTCTGGAGAGATTGATGAAGGATTTTAAGAGATATGTGTAAAGAAATGTCCGAGCATTGCCTGGATCGACAAGAGACTTTGTTGGAGAGATTTTCATCTTTCTTTCAGAGGAAAAAAGCTAAGTATTGTGTTCTTCAATATCTTATAATTGTTGTAAACATTTTTTAGTGAATTTGCTTTGATTTAGTGAAGTGTTTTGTTGTGTTTTATCAATGCTTGATGTGGTTTTCTTTACTCTTTTCTTTTAATATGAAGTAGTAACATGTGTAAGAAAATTTATTTTATGATAGAACAATTTTTTTTCCATGTGATGAGTAATATCTCATTTGCTTCATTGATATAAGTTAAATGACAATAGATTATGTTAAATTTTTTTGTAAGTGAAACTAAGACTTGGGAGAGTCGTGATCTCGCAACTTGAGTGCACTCACATTGTCCGGTTGACTGTGGTAAAGTAGTTTAGGTGACAATGTAACTTTGAAGAAAATATACTTTAATGATATGTTTTTATTAGGAGCTTCTTGGTGAAAGATATTTGCATAAAACTAATAGAAAACTAAGCGTACCTATACACTTTGAAGAGGGTAGATAGACTTATGTTCTTTGTTTGCACATAATTTATTATATAATTCTATCAATTCTTTTACTGATTATGTCATCGTCTTCATTTTACTTTTCTTTTGCAATGAAAGGGATGTAAGTTTAGGAATTTAGATTTGCTTAGATTTACTCTTATTTCATTAATGTGATAGTATCTTCACCGGTTCTTCATTTACCTTACAAACTGATCACTTGTAATATTAAAATCCATTATAAAATATAATGACCAGAGAGAGCTATGATTTCACCCAACTAGTGAGTATCATACTAACCTTACAAGGTGGGCGACAATAAGCCAAGGAGAGTGCAAATAAATAGGGAGATAAGTTTTGGTAAGTGTAGAATTGGTGTTTCTAGGGTGACATGCTAGATCCTTTACCAATTCGGTCTAGAGTTGGAACCTGAAGTCCATGGTAGGTCTTATAGAGGTGGCACGATGGGTAATCTAGAAGTGAGAGGCTAGAATCTACTCAGTACTATCATATAATAGGAAACTTACTTTAGATTTACCAATGTTCTTTATGGGATTGGAAGAGGATAACAAATAGGTATGCTCCTATTTGTCACTAACCACATCAAATTCTAAGCATTTCATTTCTACACTTTATCTAGGACGTCACCTGAGAAAGATAGTTTTTAACTTCTCAAAATTCTCCAAACCAAATTCTCTAGTTAGGTTTATCTTTATATTTAGATTCGTATTTAAGAGTCGTTATTAAAAACACCCTCAGTCATCATTCCAAACCTAAGACCTGACAGTAGTAAACTAGAATTAACCTAAGAGTTTCTTATCTCGCTTCTTTGTGGGATCGACACTATGTTCTTAAAAGAAAACCCTATACTACTTGTAATGATATGTGCACTCGCGTAGTAACTTTAGTGTGTGAACTATAAATTAAATTCTAAAATTCTACAACATATTCGTTTTGCACATTAGCTATCATAATTAAATTGGGTCAAGTTTTTGGCCATGGACTTAAATATCTACATAATTGGGGGTTGGATCAAGTATTTGGTGCCGTCGCAACGCACATTCTAGGGGGCATCAATGCTCACGCAGAAAATTGGCGTGATCATGCTTGGCATCTGAATGACAGGTAGTGGTCACAATGGGCTCCGATGTGGTCATGTCGACGGTATGGAATTTTGACGTGGTCACACCACATTTGGGCATGGTCACGTCGCTGCTATCAAACATATGGCAAGGTCATGCCGCTTAAGGTTGCTTTTCCTCTGGGTTTTCTCGTTCCAAATTGCTCATATTCAACACCTATATCCTACATAAAGCCGAGAAAAACCTTTCTCAAGTGTAAATCTATGACAAATAATATGTGAATGTAAGAAAAAAAAACAGTTAAAATCACATAAAATTGATGTATGTCAATTGACCAACTTAATTTGCAGTAATTTTTGGCTATCACAAACTAGCACGTGATTCATGCAATTGCACATCTCCACCATGTGGCATACAAATTAGAGTCAAAATATCAATCTCACGAGGAACTAGATTAATTATTGGTTTTTTTCAGTTCTTGTTTTATTGCGTTTTGAGCTTTATTCAATGTTTGCAAGCTTAAGTAAGCAAATGATGGTTTAAAAATAAAAATGAGACTAAGTTCCCTAGTTCTTCTTAGTTTTGATAGAAATATTTCTTTTGAATTAGTGAATCACTTAGGTTTAAAATCGTCTAGATGTTCACAAATTATGTTGACAAACAAGGACAATGCATTCTTTAGTCTTTGTCAAGATATTAAAAAGTATTGGAGTTTCATATTATGATTTAACTTTTATAAATCTTGCAAAAAATCTCAAAATTCTATATTCTTCTAATGATTGGACTTCCTTTGTAGTAATATGTCTATTCTACCAAAGATTTATAGGTTAATCTAATCATTCCACCAATTTTCTATCGAAAGCTTTAGATCATGATGGGTTTTAACAAAAAAATTACCCAGATTATTAGTTAATGGAATGTGAAAAGTTAACAGACCAACTTGCTATAATAAATTCCACAAACACTACTTGACTTGATTAATAACCACAAGCAAAACAATACTTCAAAGATATCTAGACTCCATTACCCGATATTCTTATCAATAGGTACCAAAGTTTGACAAAACATGAACGAAGTACAAAAAAACATAAAAGGAAAAGCACCGAGAGTTGCTCTTTAGAAAGAGTTGCCATAGATCTTCTTGCTCTATTAAAAAAAACTTGGCCAATTGCTCTCCTTTCTCTCACAATGACTCACTAAGTCCTTATTAAATTACCTCTCACACTCACACACTCACACACTCACACACTTACACCATATCCCCACTCCCTATCTAAAGTTCCCTTTTAATACTCAAAACTAGCTTGAAAACTTTCCCCCAACTCTTTTGACCATCAAAATTGAGTAAACTATTTCTTTTGCGGCCATAGCATCGCGGCGCTACAATGCTCGAAATGTAGTGCTCGAAATGTAGTGCAGCGGAGCCATGTCATTGGGTTTTGACTTCTTTTTCTTCAAGAGTTGGTGCTCTGAAAGTCACAAACATGGTTATGTGGTGCCACTACAATAGGTTCTTGCGATACTTTTGACATGTGCTATCATTTTTCTGAGATTACACAAAAAAACAGCATGAAAATACAGAATAACATAAAATTTACAAAAATACACCTAATTTTTACACATTTTAAACACATACAAGGGCTTCAATTTACCCATGTACAAGAGCCAAGAGGGGAGCGAGGCGATTTTGCTATTGGCTGCTGGATACTGTCGTTAAAAATACCACTATTATTAAAAAAGTGAAATATATCATTTCAGGCATATTAAAGTGGTAGAAATGTAAACATCAAAGCTTAATTGTCAATGTAAATACCTATGAATTGTGTGGCATGTATGCAAATCTTCCTATAATTGATTTTAGAAACTTGAAAATGGTCCAAAAATAAAAGGTTTTTACTGGGTAATTGATCCATTTTGTGTCCTCCAACGGAGATGATAAAGTTACTATAAGAAAATCAAGCAAAAAACAAATGTGGAACTAGAAGAAGAAGATGACACAGGATGGATGTTTTCTTGCTTGTCTATATTTATTGATGCTGATTTTCAATTGTGGCATTGTACTTTTTCTCAGGTAAATAAATGGTTTAAGGAGTTGTTCAAACTAGGGGTGTAAACGAGCTGACTAGCTTGTGTTCGGCTCGTTTATATTTCGAGCTCAAAAAGTGTGTTTGTGTTCGGCTCATTTGCTTAGCTAGCCGAACATGAGTCGTTTGCGAACAAAGAGTCATTTTGACAGCGCTAATCACGTAGCTATCAGATGTTAAGGATTTTAGCAATATTTAAAATATCATTTGAATCTAATTTAGTAATTTTTATTCTATTTTCTTCATTAATACTTTTAATTGATTATAAATCTTTATAGTCTTGTATTCAACTAAATTTTTAAAAAAGGCTACTCATCGAAGCTATATGTATTATTGATTGGTAGTATTTCGAGTCAAAACGAGTCGAACACGAACAAACAAATTTTTATTCATGTTGTTCGTGTTCGTCTCGTTAACTTAGCAAACAAGCTGAACACGAGCTTCTTAACGAGCCAAACACAAGTTGTTCGCGAACAATGAGCCGTTTTGATAGCCCTAGTTCGAACAAGCGAAAACTTAATGCAAAGAAATTATTTAAATTGAAGTTAAGCTTTTGAGAGTTTATTTGAAACACTTTTCATAGTTAAAAAAAAAAGGTAAATTAAATTACCCTTCTTATATTCAGACAAATATATATTTTTAGTCTTCAGCTGTTGCTTTCCCTTATCATTAACAGTACAAAGAACCGTAGCGGTAAAAATTAAGCTTTCCATTTACATAGAATGATTAGTAATGATGCCAATTATTTAGTTATAATTAACAATTAAGTCTAAAGTTCAAACATTATGGCGCTTCTTCGAATAAGGATCGCTAGGGCTGGGAAGAAAGCTCGTCGGACGGAACAACTTATGGTGCTTCTTCGAATATTAGCGAGGGCAATTTCGAATATTAGGGTGGTGAAAGCTGGGGCCGCAGGGTTGATACCGCGGCCCGCTTCTCGCCCGCTTCGGCGTCGTTCGACAGCGAAGCTGGGAACCAAACAGTAATCTATCGCGGTTATGGACCGCACCGCGTGAAAAAAGCGGCCCCAAACGGAACCTAATTTTGCCTTCTTTTTTATCATTTTAATAAATTTGTCAAGCAAATCATTCAAACCAAACAAATATATTGTCAGAAAGTAGGAGGAAAATAACATTTATTAAGGAGTAGCTCTAGCATCATAATCTTCAATATATTTTTCCAAACTTTACAAGTCCATGAAATCTTCACGAAGATCAGATTCACATGGAAAACGCCTAAAAAATTATGCCAAGTTCTTAAAATTGATTTGGGAGCTTGGATTTGTTTATGAAAAGAAGTTAAGGGAAGATAAAATAGGAAAACTAAGAGAGAATAATTATCTTTATAATACTAACAATCAAAGTAATTAATGCCATTCTACTTGACTTTATTTAGTCAATTTTGACAAATACAACAATCATATTTATTTTAATATTGACTCATTTATACTTAACTATCAAACAAAAAGTGCATTTTAAATAAGATAAGGAAGACTATGCATCTTCTTACCATTTGTTTGACTTGTGTAAGATTTAGCTCTTTGTGAACAAATGACACACTCATGTTGAGTTTGACATAACAGCTAGGTTTGCCTGACCAAATTATTTGTCTTTCTCAAGCAAACTCAATGTAAAGCAATTTTTGTCTTTTTCTTTACTTGCTTGCTTATATCTTCAGCAAGATTCCTTTTTTTTTTATTGTAAATAAGTTACCTACTTGTGTTGACAAATGCTATTGTTTATGATGGTTGTTTTTTTGTTTTTTTTTAATGGTAAATACCAAGTTCAAATTTGATGTAGGTGGGGGTCGAACTTAGGACATTGGTAATAAGTTTTATGGCCATTATCAACCAATCTAGTTAACTTTGATGATGACAAATATTTATGTGTGGATTAATCATTTATCATAGAGATTTGATTAAGTATATCTTTTGTAAAAAAAAATTAATTTGTGCCTCTAGTTAAAATTATATAAATACATTTTATGTAAATCAAACAAAATTTAATATTTATTAATATTAATTATAATAAACAAAAATGATGTAAATATTCATGGAATTTTGTCAAGAAACTTCTTAATTTTCTACCAAAATTTTAATATTTACAAGAAAAAAACTTTATATTAAATCTCTTTTTAGTTGAAAGCTAGAGGTGGTCATTTTGGTTGTGATTAATATAAGCATTGATATTCAAATTACCCAATTGGTCGTTTATGCCTAGGTTTAAATAGAATAAATTAAAAAAGAGATATTGTGATATATTTTTTCAAATATGTTCATAGATTTATATATCTTGCCCAATGTTTATTGTATCATACTAAATATTTTTTTAATATGTTTGTCAAGTTATTTTTAGATCAAACCAAAATAGTTGGTAAGTTTTGAATAATTTATAAAATATTGATCAAACTACCAAGGGATAAATATTCTAATGCCATGTCATTAGTTTCCCTTATTCTATTATGAACTAATTAGAGAGTATTTTTGTCTCTAAGTATTAATGGTTAGTTGATTTGGTTCAACTAAACTTGTCCTAAAATTAAACAATTAGTGATGCCTTACATGGTTAATTTAGTGGATTATGTATAGAAAGTTGAGGATTACTATACCTTCATAGGATACTTTTATGACACATTTTATCTAACTAAAGCTTAAAAATTGCCCCTAAAGCCATTTTAAAATGATTTCTTAAGATTTTCAAAAACAAAATCATTCACCTAACTTGTCATGATAAGAAAAGAAACTAAATAAAAATGAAACTCATATTCATCTCAAATAAAGTCATTATTTTTATATAAAAAGTATCGATTTGGATGAAGAAAAGCACCTCTTATTAGACTATTTAGCACTGAAACTCATCTTCATCCTATGAAAAAATTTTGGTGTCTCTTGAAATCTAAGCTTCTCGTTCTCCAAGTTTCTTATTAAGCCACTCAACACTGAAAACTTTACACCATGTCCATCATATAGAGATTACAGGTATCAGTGAGGGCATTGTGGGTGGTATGTTGTCCTCTAGAAGTAGAGCCACGAGTAGCAACAACATTTTACAACAGTGGGATGTGTCTTGCCTCTTTTTTTTTGTTAGGTGATATGAGATAATTTTACGTATTTTTTCTGCATTTAAATCTAGTTTTTCCTCCATATTTATCCCAATTTTACACTGGTGAAAATTTATTTTTTGGTATTTTGCAGTTTACAGAGGTTCGAACGTGCATTTCAGAGCAACAAAAAGTAAATTTATAGGAGCCAAAATGGTGTAACCACACTCAGAATTAGCTTAAGTACGTTGCTCTCTCTGTCAAAGCGACATGGTTATGAAAACCTTGGGTGTGACTACCCAACATTCAACACAGCTACGCCACATTCATGCTTGACCATGCCACTCCACGAGCTGCACGATGTGACTACATCGTTCCACGAGCTGCATAGCATGACTACGTCGTGTTTAGATGTGACCACAACACTAGAGCAGCTTCTTTACTTGGATGGATTTACTTGCTAAACCTGGACAATGACTATAAGAAAAGATGTTGGGGCACATTTTGGGCACCTTATGCAGTTGAAGGCTAAATTTGAAGAGAGTTTTTGAGATTTTGAGAGTTCATTTAGGGTTTCGTTTACTTACTTGAGTGAGGAAGCCTTCAGAGCTATTTTCTCTTCTTTACATCTTGTTTTTTTATTTTATTTGAGGAAACTTGTATGAGAGCGAGATAAATTACTATGGAAGAAAGTAGAAACCTTAGTTGTAAATCATTATTATTTTATAATGTTACTTGCATCATTGATTTCAATAAATTTCATGGATTTATTTATTTTCTCCATGAGTACCTAAATCATGTTTGTACCTTTGTGACGTAGGGATAATGATTTTTTTGTTTTTTTTTTACATGTTTTCTCTTTAATTTCTTTCAAGCTTTTCATCTATCCAAGTTGTTGATTATCTTTCTAGTCTTCCTTTACTCCTAATCTGACCAATTAAGTGATATGTCTTTGGATATACTTGATTTCTTTGTTATTTTACATATGTTTTTGAATGAAATTGCACCTTAATGGAAACTATTTTATGTTTATGATGTGGGTATAACAGGTAGGAGAATTGGAACGAATTTGGACGTAATCAGAGTAATGGAGCAAAGGTGTTGATTGTGGTCTAGCACCTAGGCACCCACTTTTGGGCGTCAAGGTGTTGCAGTTGAACATCTTGGCGTTAGGTTCTAGGCACCTAGGCGCCCAAGCTTTTTAAGTAGACAGAGAGCTCAACGCCAATATACTATCGATTGGGCGCCTAGGCATTGCAATTCAGACAAGTACTTTCTGCACGACTCTGGGAGTTATTTTACGAGTGTTGGTGGTTCAGACGAGGAGTTTTGGCAAGCTTAGAAGTAGGAAAAAAGTTTCAATTCCTGAAATTCTCTAAGGACAGTAAATAAGAGTAGGAACTCTTGGTTTATAGAGATTTGAGAGGGGAATTTGAGAGAATCTGTAAGGGGTTTACGATAACTTCTTGAATAGCATTGTGGAAAACATTGCCCCGATGAATTTGCTTCTATTTTCATAGAGCAAAAGCTATGTATCATGTGTAATATTATTTGATTATTATTGTAAACACATATTTTATAAATTTACTTGGATTGAATGAAGTTTTATTTGGTTTAACATGTGTAGTGAATAGATTTCTTACACATTTATCTTGGGAAAGATAAGTTGATTCATACGGTTGTGAATGCTTTGAATTTGTCCTTATTTCCATGTGATGATTATATCTCTAGACTTAATTTACGTGTTGTACTGGCCATATAACTTGTTCAAATTTTTTGTGACACATTAGGACTCGACAGAGCAGTGATGAAACAACATAGAATATTCACATTGTGTGAATGACTATGAAAGATGAGTCATGAGGCAATGCAACCTAGGGAGATGTGTATCGATATAGTTTGAATTAGGAGTTTCACTGGTGACAGATGGAAACAATTACTTAAATTTGAATCATGCTCATTTATGCACTCAAAAAGAGGGTAAATGAGTTTTATGCTCCTATTGTCACTACCACATTACAATTCTTAGAATTAACACCTATAATCTACTTAGGAAATCACAAGAGAGAAATAACTTTATCAATCTTGAATTTCACCTATATAATTGATCAAGGCAAGTTTAACTTAGGGCTAGAAATAAAAATAGGAGTAGTTGTTTGAAAAACCATATTTAGAAATCTTCCAAACTAGGACCTAAAAGTAGGTTAGAATTCAACCTTATTATTATTACTACGAAGTCTCTGCCACCTTCCCTATGGGATCGACATTTCAGACTGAAGTAGAGGCTTGTATTACGAAAGTGATAAGTACATTTGTGTAGGAACCCTGACAAGGGCTCAAAAGAATCTTGAAAAATGTCATAAGATTAAGCAAGACTTAACTTTAATGGTTTTTTTCATTCTTTTGACATACACACATGTTTAAAAGAAAAAATCATCCATAGTTGATAATTATAACACAGGGAAAAACTTAAGAAAACTACGGAATCAGATTACACCCAAATCACAAGGTACGAGCTTCATTCCTCTTGAATAACACTTTTAGTTTTGTTTTCTATTTTCTAAGATCTCAATTTTTTTTTTGCTTGGTAGTTATAATTATAGGAGTTGACTTCCAAATGTTGAGATCATGCTAAGCTAGGTTTTTGAATTTAGTAAAGTAGAAAATTTTCTGTCAGGAAAATTGTTAGTCATTTCCTCATGAGATTGATATGTGGACTCTTAAATCGCTTATTACTTGGCACATATACTTGCATTCTAGGCTACTTGACTCATAGAATTTTTTAGACATCAATTTTTTGCGTCATTACCAGGAAGTGACTTTAAGAATTATTTTGATTTTAGATGAACCAAGTCCTAGAATATCGGTTTGGTAATTTATCTTTTCTATTTTTTTCTTTTATATTCTTTTGTTATTTGGGTTGCACATGTATCACTACAGAGCATCTAATTACCTATCATTAAGTGGTGAAACCTATATTTCGATGTTTGTGTTAGATTTTGCGACCGTTTTGCTTTTGAAAATTGGACAAAAAATGTCCTCTAAAAATGGCAAAAGCGTGTTTGGAGTAGCGACAAAAACTGCATCAAAGTTGTGTTTAAAAAACTGATGCAAAATGTTACTTGTTAGCGGTGAACTAAGTCCAAGGCATATCTGACGGAAATCTGACATAAATGACCTAAAAGACATATCGTATGCACCAAAATTTCATTTTTTCTTTCATGCTCGTCGTTGTCCCTTCTGCTCAGAACCCTTTCTCTCCCCTATCCCAGTATCCTTTCCCTCTCTCCCTCACAATTTCAATTGAAACCACATGATCCTTCACGATACATTCAGCATTAAAGCTAGCTGGGAAGACATCATACAGAAACCACCAAAACTCTCACATTTCTCATCCTTCCGCTTAGCTCTAGTTAGAAAACATTGAGCAAGGTAATGTTATTTGCTCCAATCTTTTTCATTTTATTTTTTGAAAATTGAAATGGGCCTTTTGATATTGGTAATGTGGTGTGCATGTACAAACTGATGTTTAGGTGTTAGATTTTGTAAATGCATAACAATTTAGTGATATTTATTTTAATTTAGGAATAGATTATGTCGTATGTATGCATAAATTGAAGTTTTGGTATTAGAAAAGTATATACAAAAGAGGTCAATGGTATTCATGTAAATATTGCAGTTTAGGTGTTAGGTTTATAAATACATAACATTAGAGTTATATGCAAAGATATGTGGTATGTATATATAAATTGAAGTTTTGATGTTAACGAGGTATGAATATAAATAAAAGAGTTCAGTGGTATATATGTAAAATTTGAATTTAGGTGTTACAGGTGTACATACATAAGAATTGAGTGATATATATGTATGAAATTAATATATTAGTTGAATTCACGTTGATTGGTTGAAGTGGTAGAATGCATCAAGTATACTTTTTATTTGTCATGGTAATATCTAGAGATATTGTCATTGGTAGACTTGGAGTTTTTTGGTTGAAGCATAGGAATGCATGCATTGATTGGGTTTATTGCCCAAAGTGATGGTGATATAGATGGAGATGATATTAGTAGAATTAAATTTGGTTGGTTGAAATGGAGTGCCTCTCATCTTGTTCACAGTGATGATGATATAGATGAGAATTTTATTAGTAGAATTCACTTTGGTTGGTTGAAGTGGAGAAATGCCTCAGACATATTGTTTAAAATATAAACCACTTTAAGAAAGTGTCTTATATATAGTTGACCAAGTAGTGTTGAATTTACCGAATGAATCAAGCTACTTAAAAGAGATTTTTAGGGTCATTTTCTTTGATTAAAATTAGCTCTCATGAACCACTAAACATAATCATTCACTAGACATATTGATAAGTATTGACTAATTTTTATTTCTCTACTAGTTGAACTAATTTGTAAAAATACATTTATGCTGCAGATGGATATTCATAATTTGAGAGCTTGGATATATAACAGATTATATCCAAGATGAAAAGGGCTCATAGATGAGTTCTTGAATGAGTTCTTGAATGGCATTGAGGAATTTATTCAGGTAGCATCACAGTTGCCCATCTATCATTTTGAGGGTAAGTTCTAATGTCCTTATGTGAAGCACAAAAATGAAGTGCTTGTGCCAACTGAAGAAGTTAAGTTGGATCTTTACCGTAAATGATTCAAATTTTATTATTGGTAATGGAATGTGCATGGTGAGCAAAAACCTGAAGTTAAGTTTGATCAATGAGGTGCATCGATAAGTTATGCCCCCTGAAAATGAATTTGATCCTGACACATATGAAGAAATGGTTCGCGATGCTCAAAGAGCTCAATTTGTTGGCAGCTTTCAGCGCAAACTTGAAACATGAATAATGAATAGTAACAGTTTTATGACTTACTGAATGTTGCACAACAACCTTTACAGGATGGTTGCACTACACATACAGAGTTATTAATGAAGCTGAGAATGTTGACCATCAAATCTAATTTTAACATTCCCAGAAAAACACTCAATCAGGTAACAACTTTATTGAAAGAGACAAACCAAGCGTAGCAATCTATTGGTTGTATTGGAACGGAGAATGTTGACAATATTTAATAGCATACTTGACAAAATCTTTCAATTGTAATATCTTGGCAATGCTAGCTATAATGTGCATTTGTTGTTAGATCCACTTTTTAACCAAGGATCCCAAACACTCATGCCTTATGATATCACTAAGTTAAAATTGAACAGAGGATATGCAATGTTTGATCCTTTTTTGCTTGCTCGCTAAGCTACATAGGCTTATTGCCTTCAATACCTTGGTAGAGTAAGGATAAAGTTGTTTGAGTTGTAGTTATGAAGAATAAACTAGAGAAAACTATTAAGTTGGATAGTTCTATAGAACCAATTCACTAAGAGGAAAGCATGCCAGATTTTCATACTCATGGTGGCACAAATGATGAAATGTTTATGCTAGAGGATACCATAGGGATTTTTAAAGAGGTTGCTCATGGTTTGGCTGAAGATGATGAAGAGAGTGAATAAAAAATTTTAGGTTCATCTTCAATAGTGAGTTTTTCTGATGAAACTTAATAACATAGGTATGCAAGTTTTAAATTAGTTGTTACTAGTATTACTGTTTATCTTTTACTTTTGTAGTATTGAGGCATAGCTCTTACTCTCACTTTTCTTGTTCTTAGACATAGTTGCTACTTGTGTCTTACTTTTACTACACAATTTCTTTATGGTTATGATTTTTTTTACAGCAGATACCATTCTTTTTAATGTCATTTCTTTGTTTGTGGATGGCCACAGGTGTTCAGACAGCTCATGAACTCTATGTTTTGGGGACCCTTGAGATCACTCAATAAGAGGAGGTCGTATACTCCTTTTGTTGCTTTAACTAATACTACATCTTCTCTAGCACCTCCTCCTCCACCTGTTGTTGCTACACCTTATGTGGCACCTACTCTCCCACCAGCTGCCGCTACACCTTCTGTGGCATCTTCTCTCGCACCCATTACTATCACCCCTCCAGTGGTAGAAACTCTTACTCCTGATGTTTCCCCATATTCTATGATGTTTGTTGCTTCTGCACCTGCCCCCCCCCCCAACCTGCTGCTAGCACACCTCTTGAGTTTGGTCAGTCGACTCCTCCCCCACCCCACCCCCTCTTCCCGCGGGTGCATTTATTGGCATAGAGGGACTCAAATTATTTTAAATTCTTTATTATGTTAATTTTTCATGATATATGTTTTTTGGTAACTAATTTGTTTCTTAAGTAAATTCATTCCCTACAAGTTGCTCATCACGTACATCACATATAGTATCACGAGCAAATACAATGAGCCCTATATGTCATGGAAGCAAATACTTGTAGCCCCTCGGGACTTATGGTTTAGGGAGTTTGAGGTGCAATCATGTAATTTTAATTATATTTATAAATTTGATTTAATTTTCTATACAAACACATGGGTTATTTTTTAAACTACATGGGTTCTTCTGGCTCCTAAATCTCCACAGATTTGTCGAATCTTCACAATTCAGGGCAAGCACTGCCTTGCCAACATGTTCTTGACAGACCGCCTGAGGGGAAAGTCAGTTGACAAATTTCAACTTCAATAGTCAGTTGACCTCAGCTTGGCCTCTTCTAATTATGAGAGCAAGAGGCTGGCGAATTGGGAAAATCGGGCTATTGGAGGGGGGCAGAAGAGCTGCGCTCCATATTGGTGGATCATTTCCCTATTCGGAGCACTACATGAGGTTGGTAAGACTTTTGTATATTTAAACATTAATTTAAATTTTGGAGTAATTTTTTAATGTAAAACATTTTTATACGCTACATAGGCCAATGAGTTGAGCCATGCTCCCTCTGTTGTGGAGCTACATGTCCAAACGCTTTGACACTAAGGGATTGCGTTGTGGATCTTAGAGCATTTTGAGGCAAGTTATAGTAATTTAAAAATCTTAAATTAAAAGTTAACTTATACTCTAACTATTGAATGTATCAATTAAGCACTAATTTTTATTATGCAGGAGAGTATCGAGCAGCTTTGAGAGAGGCACTTGGCTGCTCGAGCCTAGACTTTCACAAACTGTAGTGGTAGTCACTCTACCACTACGCAGTTTAAGTACAAGTTATGGACACAGGCAAAAAGTAATAGCCTTCAAGGGTATAGCCTTAAAGCGAAAGGGAGGGTTTATGGCCTTGGAGCAAAGGGTATAGCCTTCAAGGTTGAGCTCTCCCGTAGTCCCTTTCATAGTTCCTTGAGCTCCTCACAGCTAGACCAAAGGGCTCTTGCCAAGCATGTGGCAGCAATGAATGAAGAGATCTATCAGTTGCATAAGAAGATGATAGAAGGCCAACATAGATTCAATGACTCTAAACCGCACATGATGGAGACAATAGCAAATAGCTGGGGCAAGCGGCTAATGACATCCATGTAGACGGAGGAGGAGAACAGAGATGATGAGTAGTTTTTTTTATGTTTTTTTTTTCTTTATAAGCATAATGTTGAAAAATTATTACATAATTTTTTGGATTAACTTTACTATTTTTATTTGGGACGATTTGTGATAGCATTTTTCTTTTATAAATGATATTATTGAGAGATTTGATCAATGAGTGTTTACTATAATATGTAATGTGGAATGTGTTTTTGTGCTGGTTGTGGAAACATAAATGGTATTCTAAATTATTTTTCTGTGTTACAAGTTTGCATTGAATTTGCATTGCTTTTTTTGACACAAATTCTAATGTTAAATTGATAATAATATTTTGTCATTTTATGATATTTTTTTGAGACAAATAAGACGGTAATCTGACTCTAATATTTATTGTCTGATATTTTCATGTAAATTTTGACGCATGTTTCATATAAAGAAATACAACACTAATACATTGCAAAAATTGATGCAAATTATTTGCATCAAAATACTTTAGCATAAATTAGATGGAAATAATATTACTGACCCAAATTATTATAAAAAAAAAGCAAACGTAAATTCGATGATAATCCTAAAATTTTGTTGGATTTGCTTCATATTTGTGTCTGATCTGCCAGACACAAATATGTTGAATTCCAGTAGTGTATATTTTCTTTGCTAGTTTTATTGTAGGTGTTGAAAATGTTGAAGAAAGCCGAAAAATGAAAATAATATCTATTTTCATTTGTTTTAAATCTGTTACTTTCTTTGAATGTTTTGGATGTTGACAAATTTCTGTAGATCATTGTGACTATGTGTGTGTTTATTGGAGTCTGTTGAGTTTGGCTTTTGGATCACTTGCTCACTTGTTTTAGTGTATGCATATGACTGTAAAAGCCGACCTTAACCCTTTTGACCCTGAGATTGATTAAACCATGAATGCCTTAGGAGATCAAATTCATTATTTGACACACCCATGAAAATGGCCAACCCTCATGATCATATCATGAAACAACTCAAGAATTATGCCAAATCGTCTCTTCAGGAAATCTATATAACATAAATTACCCAACAGCAGAGCCCAACACTTATGAGTTAAGCCCAGCCATTATCCTAATTATGGTGATAACCAGTTTGGGGGATTAACCACTGAGGAACCAAATTTTCATTTAACTATTTATTTGAACTATGTGCCAATTTTTGGTATAACAGTGTGTTGTTAGACTTAATTTATTCTCATTCTTTAATATAAAAAGCCAAGGTGTAGTTAAACTCCCTTGTCGGGAGGATCTATCACCACTTGGACTAACTTTATCCAAAATTTTTTGGCAAAATTCTTCCCTCAATCTAAGCCTGTCAAGCGTAGACATGATATCACTTTGTTCATTAAAATAGAAACAGAATCTATTCATGAGGCTTGGTAGAGGTTTAAGGAACTACTTAGCTAGCGTCCACACAATGCCTCACGCAACTGGTTGATCATCCAAACCATTTACAATGGATTAGTGGGCTCCTCGAGGTCCATTATAGAAGCTACAAATAGGGGATTATTAATTTCTAAACCTTTTTAGGATGCCAATGTGTTGATAGAAGAGTTGGCAACCATTAATTTCTAATGGCCTTCTGAGAGATTCATATGTCCGCCTCATGTTGGGCTTTAGTTTGTGCAAGCCTTGCGATTGGCATGGGGGGTTTTGGATGCCATGTAAATTTTAAGGTTTTTTGTTGTTTGAGTAATCAATGGTGTCATAGAATGTAGTAAAATGCCTTATAAGGTACAAATATCATCTTTATGATGGGTTTGATTATTTGAATTGAGAAAATGTTAGGTCTGCACTGATATGTGATTAAGCCAAATAGATCATTTCCTCTATATAATCAAGAGATTAAATAGGGTTTAGATTAACTCTTGGGGTCTTCTACTTCCTATATGGCAAGCTTTCATAGTAAATTACATCTTAAGTGGTTGAGGAAATTTAAGAAAACTCTTGATTAAGGCTATGATTTTTGTCCTCGTGAAATTTTTAAGTTCAAGTTTACACAATTGGATATTGGATTTCCAAATGGGAGAAGCCCGCTAATTCAAGAACTTGTTAACGGAGGCCAAAAGGAGAAAAGAGTGGGGGATTCTTGAAGATACCGAGAAATTTTAATAATATCCTAGACAATCTTATTGTTTGGAATTTGACATTTTTGAAGAAAATTTTAACTTTATTAAAATGTTAAGGCTTATACTGCATGACATACAATCATGTAAGAGCCTACCAATACTTCAGGTGAAAAGGTAGAAAAGCATGTATCGGCCTATGGTTTCGATAGACCTATGGAACAAACTGACAGTATGGGTGTAAACCTTAGCTTATGTTAGACTCATCAATCGACATCTTCCAAACTATCGTTAGTGGTTTAGTTGAGGTTCATCCTTTTCTTCATGTTTAGTGTTCTTTTATATAGTTTGGATATGTCAATTGACCACAACACCTTTTAACCCTATAAAAGGAAAGAAAACTCAAAGGAAAAATCCAAGGTCACTACAATAGATTATTTGTTTGAAGCAGCCCTGCAAAATAGAGTTAGCACTCTCTAATAAAATGTAAAGTAAATCTGGAGTGGGAAGCAGTCCTGCAAAATATAGTAAGTATGCTTCATGTAAAAGAGGTAAATGTGTTTTTTGGATTATTATCACTCATTTCATTTTCTAGTTGGGACAACCCAGTCAAGATGCTCATGGCTCCGTCCTCTGGGGTTGTTAGGTTCCCTGATCTACTTAGTCTGAAGAGATGATCAAACCTACTCTGACCAGAAGATTCCTATCAGCAACCATGGGTTGAGTCCCCCAAGAGATCTTCGTAGGTGTGGGTAGCAAGGTTAAAGTTGTGTTTGGTGATCATTGTTAGTTAGGGTTTCATTTACGCTTTAGTGTCTTTTACAGATTTTAGGGGTTTGGAATGTTTAGGTTGTTTAAGACTTCTTAGCCGATTAAATTTTATGGTTTTTGTTTTATTTTGATGTTGAAATGGCTCAATCTAGATCCCATGGTTCCGCCTTCCCGAGGTCATTGGGTTTGTGGTTTGATTAATCACGAGGGATCGAAAGGTGCTTTATTAGCAACCATGGTTTGCATCCTCTAAAATTCCTTCTCAAACCAGGTTGTGTTTTATGGTTCGAGTTTAAGTTTTAATCATTTCTAAGGCGTGTTTTATGTTGTGTCTTTTATGTTTATTTTTCATTTTAGCCCATGTCATCTCTTTAAGTGTGCTTTCATTCTATTATGAGAGATCAAACACTTCTTCACCTAGTTGAGTTAGATTGGGTTGACCCAGGTCAGGTTCTGGTTGATTATAGTTAACCCAAGTTTTTTTCGTGTTGACCTAGGTTTGGTTATGGTTGATTGGGCTAACTCGAGTTAGGTCGGGTTGACCCAATATTGATTTATGCTGGTTTAGGTTAGCCCGAGTTAGGACAGGTTGACCCATAGTTGGTTAAAGTTAATTTGGGTTTAACATCAGTTTGGATTAACTCAAGTTAGGTCTGGTTGACCTAGATTTGATTAAGGTTGATCTAGTTTAACTCAATTTCGGTCGGGTTGACCTAGGTTTAACTAAGATTGATTTGGGTTAACCCAAGTTAGGTCGGGTTAGCCCACATTTGGTTAAAGTTGATTTGGGTTAACCCGAGTTATCTCGGGTTGACTTAGGATAGATTTAGATTGCATTGGGTTGACCCAGGATTAATTTAAGTTTTTTTGGGCTAACCTGAGTTAGGTCGGGTTAACCAATAGTTGGTTAAAGTTGATTGGGGTTAAAATTTGGTTTAGGTTAACTTGAGTTAGGTTGAGTTGACCCGGGTTTGATAAAGGTTGATCTGGGTTAACCCGAGTTAGGTTAGGTTGACCCAGGTTTAATTAAGGTTGATTTGGGTGAACCCGAGTGCGGGTTGACCTGGGTTTGGTGAAATTTGATATGGGTTAATCTGAGTTAGGTTGAGTTGATTTAAGATGGTTTGGTTTAACCCGAGTTAGGTCGGGTTGACCCAGGATTAATTTAAGTTAGTTTGGGATAACTCGAGTTAAGTCGGGTTGACCCAAGGTTGGTTAAAGTTGACCTGGGATAACGCAAGTTAGGTTAGGCTGACCCAGGTTTGATTAAGGTTGATTTGGGTTAACCCGAGTTAGTTTGGGTTGCCTGGGTTTGGTTAAAGTAGAATTGGGTGAACCCGAGTTAGGTCGGGTTGACTCAGGTTTAGTTAAAGTTAGGTCTCAATTAGGTTAAACCTAAAAAAATTTTAACATTTGATTTAAGTTGAGTCATGTTCAGGTTGAGTTCAAATTGAGTGTAGACTGAGTTTGGTCTAGGTTAGGCTAAACTTGAGTTGAATTTAGATTTGGACTTTAGTTTGAACTAAGTCTAGATTGGTGCTAGACCTAGGTATAAATTTGAAGTCACCTAGGCTGAGTTAGGTCAAAGTTGGGTTAGACCTAAGTTGAATTAAGATAGGTCTATATTAGATTAGACCCAAATTAGGTTTAGGGCTCTAATTGAGTAAGATAATCCCATAACTAAAAGGGTAATTATGGATTTAATATTTTCATTAAAATGTAATCATAGGGTTTTCTGAGTTAGCTTTTATATTTAATTTAAGTTTAGGAGACGATTTGGCCAAAGAGGCAAAATTTGTAATTTTAAAGATTTGACTCTAATGCTCTAATTTTATTTTTAAGTTTTCGAAGATGAAAATTCTCATTTTAGTGTTTAGGGTTGTTGTCCTAATTTTTCTTTTCAATTTCCGTCTTAGTTTATCTTTTTATTATTTTTATTTTTATAATTATTTTTTTAGAATAATCTTATTTTTTATGGAAAATTAGTCATTTTGGTGTTAGGGAGATCCCCTGATTTTTGAATAATCAATGAAAATTCCTGATGATAAAGCGAATAATCACTTAAAGTTTTATATTTTTTATCTATATTTAATTTTTTTAAATCTCTGGGGTATTTAATTAATTTAAAATTAAATATAAGTTAATTATTTAAGTTTATTATTTTCTCCTTTTTTTACTGAGCTCAGGGGTATTTTTATTTTAATTTTATGATTTATCTTTAAGGAGATATAGATTTTTAAAGTTTATTAGGTTTTTCTGGATTTATTTATTTTGAAAATTCTGATTTTCTTATTCAAACTCAGTCAGCACCATGTCATCCTTGGAAACGTCGAAATCACATTTTTTGTCTTATGGTCGGCTGCACTTTACACACAAGCGCTAAGGTGGTCAGCGATTCAGAGCTTCGCTCTGTGTGTTCTGCTATCTCGGCTTGATCACCACAATCCATTTCAAATACACGCGAAAATGGATGACATCCATTCATCGTCTCCATGGGATAGAGAACCAAGAGTCGTCCGCACTCAAACCGTTAGACCTTGCCCTACACTCAACCAAATCGCATGTGGTTTGATCCTATAGCTTCATTTAAGTGAGATGAACATATCTATACGATTAAGTGGGTACCCATTGTAGTTTTGCTTCAAAAATGACCAGAATAAGAGCAAAAATGGTCAATTCGAGCCATTACCTTATCTGAAGTGGTGAGGCCTCGATTTGGATGGATAGAGACGATCGCCTTGATACCATGAAGCTCTCCCTTACTTCAAATTGCTCTGAGGTTGAGCCTAAGTATATGTTAGGTTAAAGGGTGCCTTGAGTTGGTGTTGAGGTAAGTTAAGTTGTGTGAGAAAGTGGATATTGATTGGGGAAGAGGTTTTAGAATCTTTTGAAGCTTATGGTAGGGTTGAAAAAGAGTTTTGGTGAGGTTGGTGTCGAAGCCATAAAAGTTCCAAGATTTCAGTGGGGAAATTGGGGTTATATGTTGGTGGAGATGGCTTGAAAATGATGAGGGTGGTCGTTAAGTTTTATGGGAGCAACTTGGGTCTTGTAGGTAGGGAGTTTAAGTAAGATTTTTGTGATCTTGAGTGTGGTGAGGTGCTCTTGGGTTAGGGCTTTTATAGCCATGAGAAGCCATGGGGGGAGCCCTGACCTGCTTATGAGAGTCTGGTTAAAATTTAGAGAATGAGCAAAAAAATTACAGGATCTTGGATAGTGGAACAAGAGCTTTTCCCATTTTTTATGTCTTGACATAGGTGTGCTCCAATGGCGGTGTAGGAGCCATGGTCAAGTCATGAGAGTGTTGGGAAAGCTTTTGGTGGGATGGATAGGACTACAATTGGTCTGTTTTACTCACCCCTGACCTGAGCTTGGCTTCCCAAGGTTTGAACATGGGTGAGTTAGACTTAGGCATCAAGCATGAGAGCCCTTAATTAAGTGTGCATGGTTTGTCTTTTTGTGCTTATTTTATGTTTAGTTCTCATTTAATTAATTCATGTTTAGGTTGTAGTGTCATGGTAAGTTATCTAGGTCATGTGTGTGTCATGTGTTATGGTTGACCCATGGGGAACGGACAATAGGAGATGGGCTATGGGCTCTCCCCTGTTGGCTTGGGTTTAAAGTTAAGTTTGGGTTTTTGTAGTTAAGCTTAGCCTTTGGTAATTAAGTTTGGCCCAAAATAATTAAGCTTAGTGGGCATCCATAATTTAATCTTGATATTTAAGTTTCTTTGGCCTCAATTATTTCGAATTGATTTTAGATTTGATTTGAGGAATTTAGTTGTTCACTAGTTGTCTTGGTAAATATTGATGATTCCAAAATTTAGGGTTTGGGTTGATGTGTTAGGCGTTTATGTTGATTCTAGGGTTGATTGGTGATGGGAAAACTTTGAGTGAGACCAATGTTTGACTTTGATGCCTCACCCCTCCCCCTTAAGTTTGAATTTTAATGTCATGGGGTTTCCAAGGCTTTTAGGGTAATGTGGTAAGAACCCCTCGTTGGCTTAAGTCTAGCTTCCTATTTGATGGGTTTTTTTTCTCAAATCAATGAGATTCCTAGAGGTTATTAAATGATCCATTAAGGGAATTCCTATGGCTTTGAGCTCCATGGGTAGCCTAGGGCATCCCCAACTATAGAGAGTCCACTTGGGCTTTCACTGGGTTAGACCCGCAACCATCTCAACCAATGGTTGAGGATTTGGGTTTAATCTCTGGAAACCTTCTGTGAGTGTAGGATTGGTTAGAAGCCATATATGGGTGAGTTCCATCTCTAGTCATATAAGAAGGTCACTTGGAAACCCTAAGACTAAATCTTAGTTTTCTATAAAAAGGGAAGAAGTCCTCACAAAAGTGAGGTCAACAAACAGACCCCCAATATGTGTGGTGTACCCAACAGATATGTCCCACATATTGGCATTGACCGAACCGGGCAATCAGGTCTACATGTCATCCCAGCAGCCTGGAGGAATCGTAGGACAAACGGGCATCCAGTGAAGAATAGGGTTTAGTTGAAATTGTCACTGGAGATTCTTGGAATGAAAGATGTTCAAGAAAGATCAAGTTGAATAATGATTTTAGATGTTGTTGCTGCATTTTTTTGTTGTTATTTGGTTGAGTAGACCAAAGCTCCCTAGAACCCTTGTCGGGGGGTTTTTCAGGCAAAAGTTATCGAAAGACGAGTAACTTGTTTGAAGAGGAAATATGTCATCAAATTAAGGAGCTATATACTAATCCTCAGAAGCTAATGTCATGCCCCTGTCTCTTTAGGTAGAAATGTCGATGGACTTACATCTTAACTAAGAGGAAAGCAAGTAAGCTAAAGTAAATTCATGACTCCATTCAAGGAGGGCCTCACATCCACTTCGAGAACTAGTCAAGAAAAAATTTAGAGAGGAAGGATGTTGTATTCCATTAAAGGAGGTCTTATACCACTCCTCAGAAGTTGATATCAGGTCCCAATCTCATTAGGCAGGAATGTTGATGGCCTTAAACCATAATTAAGAGGAGAACAGGTAAGCTAGAGGAAAGTCGTGATTCCATTTGAGGAAGGCCTCACATCTAACTAGTGAAAGAGAACACATGTTGTATTCCATTAAAGGATGTCTTTTACCATTTCTCGAAATGGAAATGTCGTGTCCCTATTTCATTAGGAAGGATTGTCGTTGGACTTAAATCCTAATTAAGAGGAGAATAGATAGGATAGAGGAAAGTCATTATTTCATTTGAGGAGGGCAACATTCAACTAGCGAGAGAGAATGGGTGTCGTATTCCATTATAGAAGGTCTTATACCAATTCTCAAAAGGTAAATGTCGTGTCTTTGTCTTGTTAGGAAGGAATTCTGATGGACTTACAACCTAACTAAGAGAAAAACAGGTAAGCTAGAGAAAAGACATGATTCCATTTGAAGAGAGCCTTACATCCACCGAGCGAGAGAGAACGAATGTTGTATTCCATTAAAGGAGGTCTTATACCAATTCACGAAAAGTAAATTTCCTGTCCCTGTCTCAATAGCAAGGAATGTCAATGGACTTACATCCTAACCAAAAGGAGAATAGGTAAGCTAGAGGAAAGCAATGACTCACTTTAAGGAGGGCCTTACATCCACCTACGAGAGAGAACGGATGTTGTATCCATTAAATGGGGTCTTATACCAATTCTCGAAAGGTAAATACCATGTACTTATCTCATTAAGAAAGAATATCGATGGACTTACATCCTAACTAAGAGGAGAACAAGTAAGCTAGAGGAAAGTCATTATTCCATTCAAGGAGGGACTTACTTCCACCTAGCCAGCGAGAAAGGTATTTAAATGTATGTTGGGTATAGGCCAACTTAAAAAAATTACACCTTGCCCATATTTTGTTTTAGTTTGTAATTCTGTTAAGGTTGTTTTATTTTATGTATGTTATTTTTCTGGATACCTCCCTTCGAATTAGTGTCTAGTTTATATCTTCCTTTTGGAACTGCACAGAAAGTTGTTAGAAGTTTCTTCCAATAGGATTTTCAATCATAGAAATGAAAAATTCCATTGCATTTTTCATGTACTTGAAATGTCCAATGATACAAATTTTAACATCTTCATCAAAAGGAACATCGAACAATAGCTGGATTGTTTCACGCTCCCATCCAGACATTCTAGAATAGCTCTTAAAGTTCTCCCTTTATTGTATTACCCTTCCAAACCATAAAACCAGTTGTAGACACCTTGCACTCTGAGGTATTATCAGAGACATGCTCTTTCTTGTACCCTCGGGGGCTATGGTGGTAAAATGGTAAATGTATTTCTAGAGGTTGCAGGTTCTAGAGTTCTAATTAAGGACGAAAGTCTACTGAGTGCTTCTCCGTGCTCATCCTCCTCAATGTGATGGGGATCCTTTGTCGGGTTGCTCCTGAGATGTAGTGCTTTGCTAGATCGGCTCCATTTTCTTGTAAAACGAGGATAAATCTGAGTGGGAGGGGTATCTTTATGGGGCCCCGAAACTCCCCAGGTCCTACAATCTACAGTTCTGCCATGAACATTATGAAGCATTATCTTAGCAATAAGATCGTACAGAATGGTATTTTAAAGTCATGATGATCAACGTGGGGAGGAATGCAATCCCCTTCCTCATAGATATTAATGATACAATTGTCAGGAATATAATATGCGGGCATCACAAGGCAAGCTACAAGCCTCTTGATTACTTCTATTATTATTTATGGCATTGGATCAGCTCTATCTTATCGAAGAATCTCCGGCGGACTCATTCCCCTATCCAATGCGATGTTATGGCAACTACCATATTGAATCGTTATTATGCCTTTGCCTCTCTTCCAGCGGCTAGGCTCGAAATATGTCCTTCTTTCTAAATATCCAGCCTAACCCTTGTCACAGGCTTCCATCACATGCTGAACAGTGATGCCTTGTTCTTCCCTTGAGAAAACATTTGAAAATAATTATAGGAATTCAAGTATGATTTTATGGTCATTAACCCTTTGTGAACGTCAGAAGTATTATCGTCGAACCACTTAGAGGTGTTCTAATTACTTCTCTGAGATAATCTGTCAGGTATTGGGCTCCTTTGGTGGGAGCAGATATATCAGTTGTGTGGTAAATGAGCTTGGTACAAAAATATGATTTTCAATATTATCTTCTTCCGGTTCAAATTCTTCGATCTCAAGAACCTTCATAAAGGGCTCTTGTGTTAAAGAAGATTGGTCTGTCCACATAGAGACAAGCAATGGGAAAGTTTGAGTATAAGTGGATCATCAGCAGTTGTACCACACTGGGAGCTTTTAGGCAGCGAACATACACTGAAAAAGAAGTAACCAACACACCAAAGATCATGGAAGTATCAATTACTAGAAATTGATTAAAAAAACAATGCTAATCACTATTGAATTTAATTATCTTGCCCTTATGGCGACTTATACCCTACTAATGCTACTTATACCCTACTAATATGCCAGAGAATTGAGGAACTAACAAATATATGATCAAAACATGTTGAATCAAATTCGACAGCTCTAGAAGGAACACATGTCAAAGTGTAAACCACTGAATGCAAAGAGCTCCCAACTAGAATGGAGCAAATTATCATGCCAACTGAGCCAAGAATGTCAACCCAATAAGCAAATGAATGACTTCCAACAAATGAGATAGCGAACCAACAATCCGATAAGAAAGTAATCAATGAAAGTAATGTTAGTATTTGACAATTACGGCAATCAACCAATACTGAGAGGATCTTATAAGCATTATCAACATTTCATAATGTACCATCCATTCACTATAAGTATGAGAACAAAGCGTGTAAAATTGAAATTTTTAGAAATGACATGAGTAAATCACTAATTTTTCCCTAGTGAGACTCACCGTTCCCTACTCTCTCTCTCTCTCTCTCTTTGTTCCTCCATGTTTAAGTGTTATTTTTACAGGTGTGATTTATAGATAAATCTTAGTTCAACATTAATATTTTTAGAATTTATTTTTTTTTTGTGTACAAATCTTTGTACAACACTAAAATGAGTAAATCTTCCTATACAATTAATTTCTTAGATGATGATGATAATAATATTAATATTATTAATATTATTATTTTCTTAACGACGATAACAATATTGATAATAAGTACAACAATAAGATTCAAACAAGCAAGCTCCAACAGTAATATTATTATGATATTATCGATAAAAATAATTTGTTATCAATGAAAGTACAATAATAATAATAATAATAATAATATTGTCCAACCACTACAAATAATTGCAGCCTCCTACAAGCAACCTGCAACAATCCCAGTATTATGCCAGCCGGCCAATCAATTCATTCCTAATTTGACTTGATAAATGTTTGCCGAACAACCGCCCAAACAATTATACTTCATCCGTATCAAAGATGCATTTTTTACACATCATCTTCGCAAAACCAGAACTTCCAAATTTAATTGCACAAACCGCAAAGCAAAACTTTCTTCTTCTTCTTCTTCTTTTTTTCATTTTCTGCCCACAAGCATGGGCTTTCCTGATATTACCAATCAACCGAAACATACAAATAGACATTTTTCATTTCTTTTTTAAGCATAACAAATAACAAACTTTAAACACTCAACACAATATCCACAAACCTAACAATACAAAATGTACAGAAATTACGGGGTTAGGCAAACCAGACCAACGGCTCGGATGAACTTACCGTTACCGTTGTTCAATAAATGACTTGCACAAATCATACTACTTGGAAACAGCAACAGGGATTCCGTGCTGTTTAAACCATTCTGGCATGTTAAATTTCTCGTACAGTACAGGCCTCACATCCTTTTGGAGAGAGAGGCGCTTCAGAAGTGGAAGAATAACACCCAACAGCTGATCAGAAGGAAGTCAAGGAAAGTGGCAGTAAATATATTGAAAGAAAAATGATGATTCTTGAAAATTTTTTCCTTGCATTTCAACAAAGCTGAATAATATGACCACTAATTTCGTAAAAATCCTTTTTTACAGATAAACAAGTTTTTTGTGAATCAGAGATGCTATGTAGCATTCGACGAGTCATTTCGACCAGCCATATTTGGCTTGATGGCAGGCCTCATAAGTAAAAGACTCACAGATAGGATACATAGTTCTATAGAAGTATTCTCATCTTAGCATTGAAGCAAAGGAAAAATGAGGCCAAATTTATTTTTTATTATTTTACAGAAGCTTAATCTTTAATTTACTGCAACAAATCGAACCACAAATAAAATTTCTAAAAGAAGATTGCTCTGTTACCTGTTCATCATAAGGCTGTCCAGCGGAAAATGGAACACATGGTATCCCGTTTAATGGCTGAAGCAAAAAACTGAATGGATTGTTGTCTACAATAACAGTCCGGCACATATCTTTCGAAATGTGTGATATATCTTTAACATGTTCTTGAAATTCCCTGGTTCAAAATGTTTCGGCATGGTTCGATGAGTAGAGGTAATGACTAGTCTTTAAGTTGATATAAATTTTTTTATCTTTTACATTAAAACTTCGATGTAACAGAGGAGAATATAAAGCCATAAAAGATGTTCACTCCAATTCCTACGACCATGTTGTTGCTGGAGATTAAGCATTAATAAATCATAGAAGCAATTGCTGAAAACCAGCAATGCAGCAAAAAAGTTTCAAGATTCCAAGTGAAAGTTACTAACAAGTAATATTACGGCAGTGAAGCCAGCAATAAATAGCATTTGAATATACAGTAACTCTGACATAAAATTTATAAATGAATAATTAATCAATAAAAAAGGTAATCTAAATCATTAACATTTTGAGTAAAAGATTATTGAGATGATGCAAAGAAGAAAAGAGTTCAATAAATAAAAGTAAACAAGCAGAAGAATATAGCACGAAATCATCATAAGAAATAGGAATCGGAAAACGGTAATGTTTTTACCAGTTCAAACTTTTAGCAAGTGATATGTTCTCAAT
This sequence comes from Phalaenopsis aphrodite, assembly GCA_003013225.1. Classification (NCBI taxonomy): domain Eukaryota; kingdom Viridiplantae; phylum Streptophyta; class Magnoliopsida; order Asparagales; family Orchidaceae; genus Phalaenopsis; species Phalaenopsis aphrodite. Next base: position 390,067 of record NEWO01000042.1, on the reverse strand, counting down.
ATGGTGATTAAAATAAACTTTACAAAAACTCAGGTGTTTTGGAAGTTTTAAGAGTGTTAAAATCTCATGGCTTCTAACATGAAATACAAATTTCAAGGATCATAAAAGATCAAACTAGAGGCCAATTTTACTTGGAACAAATTAAACAGGTCCGTAAAAGCACAAAATTGTGTTATCAACCCCCTACAAATTATAGAATGTCTTTCAGGCCGAGTTTGTGAATGTTTGAATTAGCCAAAAGAGGATCAAAATTTGGTTAAAGCAACCTCGAATCTACCAAATCCATACAGAAAAAGGCCAATCCTACATCTCATCATCAGTCATATATGGCAAAACGCTTCTCTGTCACCACCAACACACTTAAAAATTTATCCACCAACAATGTAGCATGCCTGGATTGCCAATCAAAGACATCCCTATCGATTATTACCTATCTGAGGATCGATGCATTCAATTTGAATTTTTAACAAATTTTCAGGGAGGGCTTCAATTTTTTCCATATGCTTTAGATAAGCTAGAAATTAGAACATTATGTGACCAAATTAGCCCTCTAAGCTTATAAATACATCCAGTTCAATTAACATGGGAGAATCTCAAAAATATTTGGAGTTGTACCCACTGATGATGAAGATGATACTAGTTGATGACAATGAGCACTGGTTCATCAACAACCAACAACAAACTTGTCATCGTTTCCTAATTTCAATCATTGTTAACGCTAGGTTCAACTCAACGATTTGATGCCACTCATTGTTGTCAGTAGTTGATGCTCCTTGACAATCGCTTTAGCTTGTTTGTCATTTATCAAGCACAAGCATGGACATTAAAGAACAATGTCATAGTAACGCAACATAAGTACAAAAAGTCAGACAAAACATGCAATGGGCACAATATTATATTTTACAAATTATTAATATAAATATATAATTTATCTTATTTTCTACTAAAGAATCAGATAGCCAAATATAATTTTATATGCACATACTTTACAAAAGAAAATTAACAATTAAAAAAAAAGGAAAAAAAAAACACTATTAGGCCCGTTAGATTGGATGTAGAACGGGCTTATTACATTTGGCATGAATGAATTCTAAGAATTCTGGTGTTTGGTTTAAATAATTTAAAATCTTGACTAAAATTTTACTAAATTCCAAACCTATCCTATATTTCATTTATGGTGTATTGCAATGCAAGATTCAGCAAATTTTCAAATACATTGCCGAAACTGCTACCACAAACGTTGAGCACCACCATTCATTACTATCTACCGCCCTTGCTTGCCAGTCATTTGTGGCCCCCCACTCACAAGCCAACTAATGACCACCATCCATTGTTGAGTTTTACATTAATTTCATTTTTTATCAAATCAACACAAAAATGTAAACTCCTACATTTATTTAAAAACTAACCAAATAGTTCTAAACTAGTTCAAATATATTATATTTCAATTACACTTTTTTTTTTATTACAGTGCATTCATTTTCCCCCATTAATAATAAAAGAAATGGCTTATCACATGAAACGATGATCATTTGTTAAGACTCAAATATTTGCATTCATTATTAGTTGTCCTATATTTTGCATGTGTATTGATATCTAACTGATAGAATGTCTCTCAAGTGTACTCAAGGTGTGTATGACCATATCTGGACTGTGTCAGGTCCTGCTCAACGAATGTTGGAAATAATTTTTTCTTGAAAAGCCTAACACAACTTTGTGTATCAAACAAGTGTTTATCCGATGTCATCACTTAAAATAGGGTTAGCCATAGTTATCACCTCTAGTCTTGATACAAGTAGTACACAAGCTTATTAATATTGCACTTCCAGACATGTCGCAATCAACTCCTCTTGGCCTATCATTTCTACAATCTCTAGGCCCACCATAATAGTCATGCTTTGGTTTGGCGTAGTCCCCATCCTCAACCTATCATTGTTGTCATGTTTGATCTTATCATTGTAGTAACTTCTAGCTACACTGTAGTCTTTCCTTATGGTTCAATGTAGCCTCCACTTACTAATCTACCAATCGCAACCTTCAAACCTACCATTGGCACCACCTTCAAATTTGTCACAATTCCCGCCCATAGATTTTCAATCGGACAGAATTTAATTCGAAGATTGAGGTTTGCTTAAAAAACTATTACTTTCATTCAAACCGAGCTAAAAAATAGATTAATTTTTTCAATGAATGCATTGACTAATGAGCCATATCTAGGGATGGTCATAACAATTCCCACCAATAGGAATGCAGTTGTGGTCCCACGGATGTTATCACAGCTCACCCACGATCTATGTGACCAACTACAGCTTATGTGGCTCACAACTCATGTTGCTCCTAACGCTAGCCTCTATGGCTTATGGATGTTATTACAACTACATGTTAAGACATATGTGACCAATTGCGATTTACGTGGTCCACAACTTATGCAGTTCCCAACCCTGACCTCTATGGCCTACAGGCATACATTATTGAAACTCACCACTAAGACATACATGA
>NEWO01000042.1:369847-386134 GCA_003013225.1 Phalaenopsis aphrodite | reverse complement strand
AAAATCCCCTCCAAAAACATGCTTACAACGACACGAAAATCCCCCTCCGAGAAACTCAACGGTTGCACCGAAAATCCCCTCCAAAAAATTCCACAACAGTGCGGAAAATCTTCTAGTTGGGTAATAGCAACGCAAAGGGAAGCTCCGTTAATTGTACAAGCAAGATGGGAGACTCCAAATTTCTTCACCTCTTTTAGCCTATTTATAACCTCCAAATAGGATCCAAAAACTCTCCAAAATTGCACGAATATGTGTTACCCGATGGATGCCCGCCATAGCCCATCTAATTATGCAAAATGGAATGGCAGAAGAACCTGATGTGTAGACCTCACGGTTTTGTTGTAGAGCGATGCTTACAGCACAGAAGCGACAAGTGTGATTCCACATCCTGGATCTCGGCCCAATCTGTCTACGCACCCACTCTGTCAGACCGACCAAAATTGGCCCAAAGCCAATCCAATTACCCCAACTTGCACTATGGCCCATTGGCCCGTCGAGCCCGACCCAACCACCAGCATGCTGGCTCCGCCAAACAATGTGGCCTTGCCGTCAAACTCCCATGCAGTCCTGCCATAGCCACTGCTAGAAAATCCAAAATTTCCAAGTTTTTTGAAAATTTCACTCAATCTTCAAGTTTTGGATCATTTTCAAACAGGCATACGAAGCCGCCCAGAAATTGGGGCACAAATAATAAGTTATCAACAAATGTTGTCATTTGCCACATAAATCGAGATTATTAGCATGAATCTTGGAACATTTTACTGCAATAAACATTCAAACTCAAATTAGAACCACCTAGACCTCCTAGTCATACTGGCTGGCTCGACGAGACAAACTCAATGACACCAAAATTGGCCCAATTTATTTCAAATCAAGTTTGATCACGTTGTTGAGCCACTTTTGAAAGTTTGAGCAGCTAATTGGAAGGTCAAATAAAGTCCAAATATGGCAAGCTTATAGTCAAATTCAGTTTCTCGATAAGTAGAATCCAACGAGTCCAAGTTCACTTAATTCTGACATCGTTAAAGCACTCAAATATTCAATAAAAAAATAACCAATTGAGGGATTTGTTGAAATGTGGAGCCTGAAAAAGCACCCATAGCCACAAGGAAACAGCCAAACAACAATGCCAAGGAGGGGTAACTATGCCATACCGACATAGATATGCCAACCAAAAAGTTACCAAGCTGTGTAAGCTTAGATTAGGTCTAGCTACATCACAGCTCCTTAGCTTCATGGTTTCGAACAAATAGTACGGCATAATTGTGTTGGGTATCGGTGTGACTACATTGAGACGGTTTCTCCATATTACGTAAGTTAAATACTTAATTTTGTGTTGTAGACTATCTATCGCATGCAACGTTTCTCGACAGGAGTTCATTGTGAAGGTGAATTGTCGAGAGGATAATTTCAAAGTAAGAGTCTTATCTTGTGCAATCAAATGGGATTTCGAGCAAAGTTGCATAAATTCTAGTGATTGAAGAGAGAAGATTTGAGTGTATCTTTGTATTTTTTCCAATTCCAAGTGAAATTTTGGTGTGATTTGGTTCCTGTTCTTCTTCACAGTTCTCAAATATTTTCACATAAATCCTAGTGTTCTTTTTTAGATTACTTTGTTGTACTTCTGTTTAATTTTTTTGTTCGGGATTTCTCGAATTGATGATCCTATTTTCGACAATCTCATTTTGATTGTGAGTCTATCAGCCGCCCATAGTATATATTTCATCTCAAAAAGTGGTATCAAAGTGAGGTGTTTGATTCGAGTCAGAAGAAAGACCGACAAAACAAGGTACAAAATGAAGTTCATTGAATCGAACATCGCGTTCTAGAGTATGAATATAGAGAATTTGTTGTATCAAAAAAAAAAAAATTGCATTTGCTACTACAAGAAATCACCAAGAAATATGAATTGATTACCATAGAAGAATGAAAAGTGATGGATCAAACAACTCTAACATTGATCCATTTGTCATTTTTCTCATCTATTTCATTCAATAGAGTGAATGAGAAAACCACGGTAGATTTTTCTGTTGTATTTAATATAGTAAATGAGAAAATCATGATGGATCTCATGGTGGCACTGACAAAGATATATGAATAATCTCATGCTTCAAATAAGGTTTCTTTCGTAAAGTTGTTAAATATGGAGGAAGGTTGTTTAGTGGCTGAACAATTAAACACATTCAATACAGTGACTAACCAGTTGTGCTCTATGGGTATCAAATTTGATGTGAGATCAAAGCACTATTTATTTCGTCTTCATTGTAGGACTGCAGATGAGGATTATTCACGGTAGTAACTCATAAAGGAATATGAAGTTGAACTTCGATGATATTGTGGGGTTAGTGTTGAATGAGGAAGATTGTAGAAAAGGCAACAAACGGTGAATATTCAGCTTCTGCGTTGAATGTTAAAAACAGAGGAAGAAATCTGGACAGAAATACATGCAAAAGGCATTCAACTGCAAGAGAAAGTACATGTCAAACAAAGGAAATGACATAGGAGAATATTAGAATTGTGGGAAGAAAGGATGCCTTAGAAAAAATGTAAAGCTCCAAGAAAGGTTGGTGGTGGAGGACAAGAAAGGAATCTCTCTACAAATGTTTCCACCAGCAAAATCCAATATGAGTCCCTAATTTTATCCCTAGTTGGTTTTGAATCTTTGATAGTAGATTCAGTAGTCTCTTTTTATGCTACCCCACCAAAAAGATGCTTCAAAATTACACTTATAGAGTGATCAATTGATAGTTTATTTATGAGATAGCAAGACCTACAATATAGTAGGAAAGGGTGTTGTTAATATCAAGTTGTCAAATAGAGTAGTTTAGAAGCTCAATGAAGTCGAGCGTCTTCAAGTCTGAAGAAAAATTTGATCTCTATGAGCTAGCTACAAAGTCAGGATATGTAACTACTTTCACAGGTGACTTGTGGAAGGTGATTAGGAGGGCAAAGGTGGTGGCTTAGGACAGAATTGAAGATACTCATTACCAGATCAATGAAATGACGAATTTTATTGATGTGGTTGAAATCAAGATGAATGCAAATTTATGACAGTACATGCTTAGGCATATGAGTGAGAAAGGTATTAAGTCCTTACTTGCAATAAATAAACTTCAAAGTTTTAAATCTGTAGATTTGAATTTCATAGGAGATTGTGTATATGGCAAACAAACGAAAATTTCTTTCTCCAAAGGTTACCACTAATTTGAAAGTCAATGAAAATGGAGAAGTGCATATTGGCGTATAGGATTCTATTCCACTTTTATCATTTGAAGATTACCACTAATTTATCGTATTAATTGACGATCATACCAGAAAGGTCCTGCATCAACATTATTCTTGAACAGACATCCTAACATGCTTACAATGCATCAAGACAACAACATCATCTCCTTTCCATCCCCTCAGCCATGCTATCTCGATCATTTTTTCACTACAACACATTCACACACATTTTCTCAATAGGAATAATTCTATATATACAATGCTTTTAGTCTATCAAAGTTCATTGGATAAAGACATAAAAGTTAAAATAAAATAACCCATCCATAGAAACATAGCAACAAAAATTTGATTTTAATATTCCACCTTTTCATAAATGAAACATAAAGATAGGAATGCATGGAAACTTATCTAACATGGAAACTATCCATGAAGCACTTCATCTTGACTAACAAAGATAAACATGGGCCCCACATTAATAATCTCCCACAAAAGAGGCATCTTACGTACGAATTTACAGTAACTCGATACAACACCTCTTAATTATCTACAAAGTTAACAAATATGCAATCCTAGATTCCTATATGCAACCAGCTTCATAAGCATGTCAATCAAGTTCTCAAACTTATTATTTTCAATGATAAAAATCTGCCACTTCCAACAGAGCTGGGATAACATGATTCCTATCTAAGCTGAATATACTTTACCCTAGAATGAAATATTTTGTTCTTATCTAGATTTGTGACACTTTAATTTAAAAAAAAGAGCATTGTCACTCAGTAGTTCTCCTCCCAAATAATTACTCAAACCAATTCATAGCCATTAATAGTAATTAAACCAAAATTTGACTCTATGGTAGATAAGGACCTATTGATGGTAAATGCAAGCAAATCAGAAGCAACAGCCAAGCAATAGGTATATCCTGTAATATTCTGAAAATCTGAACTACCATTCAAATCAACATCAACAAATCCCTATAATTTAATGATAGATTTGTCAAATAACAATGAGATATTAGTAGTACCTTTCAAAAAATGCATGTTCAATTCGCGGGCTCTTAATATTTCTTCTTTAAAGTTGATAGATATCTATTTAAAGCTTTGACAGCACAGGCCATATCGAGTCTTATGCATAAAAATCAATCATTAGTGACTAATAGTCGATGCTAATGAACTTGACTTATATAACTTATTAGTTTCACATCAATATAATTTTTTAGATTTAAAATGGATAAGAAGGGAGTGCTAAAAATTTTAATCTTCAGCAAATTAAATCTGACTAATTCCTTCTTAATTTGCTCAACCTCAAGTAACTTCAATAAATAAATCAATCAATCACTAGCAGTTCTCATCCCAAGCATTCTTCCACTCTTCCAAGCACTCTTCCAAGCCCTTCATGTCAAACTCCTTTAATTTAGAAAACACCATCAATTAGAGATGGATCTGATCATCTTGGCAATAGATTTTGAATTGATCAAAGTTGAAAGAACATTAGTAGTAATATTATTTTAATGATACTATTATATATAATGGTACTTGTAAATGCTATGATCTCCACAAATGGAATACACATAAACAGAAGAAGTACAACTAAAACTTCAATTGAAAAAGTTCTGCTCATCTCCTAACCAATCAAGAATTATTTAGATGACTCATAGCATACAGAAATAGAATCCTTCGTTGATCAAATAAGCAAACTAAGAACATTTGCCTAAAATTTCGTAAGCAATCCTATACATAACCTCATGCATATTAACCCTTACATTTAAAGCTTTATTAATGCACTCAATAATCCCATTATGCTTTGAAGTGTCTTGAATTACCCTTTCTATATAGATTCCATTAGTTGTACAAAATTCCCTTAAGCCCTTGATGTCATCCTCTCTTAATTATCTGATCTTTTACGCTAATTTAACAAACTCATTCTCCACAAAATACTAAATCTTCAAAAAAGGCTAGTACATCATATAAAGTTTTTAGAAAATGAGCATAAAACCATATGATGGAGTCATCGAAGAAAATGTTTGGTATCGTGAGCCATAAAGAAATGTCATTAAAGATGGCTACTAGGCAATAGTGAATGGAAGTCCAAATTTTGAGAATTGAGTTCCTTTCCAACCTTAATCTTGATTTTTCTATACTTAGGCAAATCCAAAATTTTGATATTTAAAAAGATGTCTATTAATTGTTAAATATTTGTTCATTTCTCACTCGTGTGCTAACTTTAATACTATATGGATAAATTAATATTTGAGTATCCTGTTAACCAACTACTTCAAAGCTTAAAATCTCATTATCATTTTTATTACCGCATAGCATGCTCACAGCATATTTGGTTATCTTTTAACTACCAATATTGAAAGTTAAATGCTACCATCCTTCATCATGCCCTTTTGTAGATATTAAATTCTCCTTAAGTATTATAATGTCTAATCTTGTGAAACTTCTACGTAATTATTTCCAATTCTAATTTAAAACATCACCAAAAGCCACAATACTTTAGGTCCCATCATCAACAAGATATACTTCCAATTGTTTCTGACAAAATGATTAAACATATGCCATTTATGCTATGTACAGTGAAAAGATGGACTTGAGTTCAGTATACAATATTCTATACAAAAATCACATCGAGGTTCAATGCACTGAATTTTTTCTATGATGGAAATAAATGAATCTTCATTGTGGTAAATATTTTGTTTACATTTCTATTGTGGCCAATACCTTTTCATGTGCTCTATCTTTCAACACTGTAAGCATATGACTTCTGTACAATCTCTTCCACAAATTGTTTATCTACTTCTTCAATTTTGGACCTACCTGGATTATTCCTACTTCGACCTCCAATATTTTAAGCATAAGAAGATCCTTCATCTGAGCCTTTGTCCATGTCCTGATTTAGAAATAGAACTCGGACATCATTGAGCTTCAACTTCACAACATACTCTAGCTCTCCAAAAGTAACGCCAATAAGCTTAAGACAAGAAATTCATCTTAAAGTTCATATCAACTAAACTCAATTGATTGGTGATGAAATTGAATTTATTGACTTACTTGGCCATACAAGCAATTTTTATCATGCTGATATTTAAAAATTCTTATCAGAAATCCACGTTTATAATTTATAGCATTAGTACACATTTTATAGGTCTTTCATCTTTTTCGTTAAGGTCGTCTCATGTTGTGTTTTGAAGGTAATGATTTTGGAGAAATATACATACACGGCACACAATTCTTATGTGTTTACATATCTCGTGCCTAAACTTTCATATTTATATAATTAGCATTTTAGTGCTTTAACCTATGTATGAAAATGTGTATTTCACTTTTAAAATGTGGTAATAGTGTTATTTTTTATGTGATATAAAATATTTGAGTGCTATGTGGGTAAAAATGAAATTTTAGGTGAGAGATATGTAAATACATAAGAATTGTGTGCTATATATGTGAATGCCCCATATTTTTACTCAAGAGATCCTAATCTTCTTGGTTCATGGATGTTGGCTATGTCTTCAAGAAAAAAAGATGACTTTTCTTATAGTATATTTAGTCCTCAATCTAAATCATTTAGTGTCAATATCATCCATCAAACATATTGATATTCTCAAACTTTTTCTCAAAACCTTATAAACACATACCAGTTGAAAATCATTGTTCGAAATAGAAAAAGAAGGGACGCAAAAAAACAAATAAGAAACTAAAATAAAAATGTAAAAAATGTATATGATTCAACAAAATTATTGTCATAAGTTCACGACTGCAAAGAAATATTTCGCCATTTTTAAGAAGGAGACGATAATTTCTCTTAGTTGTTTAAATATTGGGGCAAAAAAGCAGAAAATCGAACAACATAAAAAAAAAGAGAGAACAAATTAAAGAACAATATTTATCCATCATTAGGATTTTTCTAGCACTATTGAACTTGCTTCTCGTATTAATGCACTTGTTTGCAGCATCACCGCACTCGCATCAACGCTACCATGCTTACACTACACTAAGACAATTTTTTCATGGCTACAAACAGAAGAACCAAAGCAAATTTCCTCTCCCCCTTCTCTCCCTCTCTTTCTTTAGATGTTATTTTGTCAACTACTTCTCTTTACATCTGGATTTTCATTATCCAACTCTCTTTCGCCCCTTTTACTTGTTCATCCATTGACTACCTCTATCTCTAGCATTATTATTCTAAGACCTAGCCAAATTTCCTATACATCATATTCATTCTTCTAAGATTTGTGGGAATGCTAGATTTATAGTTCATTTAGTATACTATAATTCACTAGATAAGGACTTAAATTTGAAACAAATTGACCCATCTGTAAGAAACCAACACTTTAAATTCAATTTTTCTAGGAATATGAACGTGGAATTGAAATGCAAGGAATAAAATGCATTTGACTTGGATTTCATCTATTTAATGAATGATATTTTTCATTTATTCATGCTAGTAAAATATATGCATTTTTCATAATCTCCAAGCTTGACATTTGTCAGCATTTTTGAGCCTGACTTACATCTACATCCCAGAGCATAGCCTTCGTCAACTTATTTGATCCAAGTTTTCATGCTGTATTTGAGACAATTGTTCTATCTTAGGTTCGTCTTTTTCATTAAAGTGTTTAGCCATGTAAGCAATCATATTATAAATATTAAAAGGTAATCATAAATAAGGATGCTAAATCCTACTATAGATTGGAATAAATTGGTCATCCATTAATCAAACTAACCATGGGATTAGAAGTCCTCAAGTAAGCATGTTCATGTCATTCTTTTGACCTGATTATGCGCAAGACTACTTTGGATAAAAGTATTTAAAATAGCGAAATTCTACTGCCAAAATCTAGTTTTTCTATTTGCAAAAACAATTATTATTGTGTCAAAAAAGTGCATGATTTTATTAGTGATTTGAAGTTAAATTTAAATTAGCATAATAAATGCATTCCACACTAAATTTTGAGCATGAAAGAAAATTAACAAATCATTCTTCATAGTAGATATCTTCCACCAGAGCATGAACAACAAGGAATATTTAGTTTATAAGGTTTCTCATATGATAGTTTAGAAGCACTTAACCAAGATATTGCTCTAAATAGTTAGTTTACAAGGTTTATCAAAGATTTAGAAGGTAGAAGTCATGTATAAGTTTAAAGATCTGAATAGCGCACATCTTCATACCATCACATAAATTATTGCTCTAAATTGAATTTAGAAGTACTTAACAAATCTAGATTATATTTTAAGCATGTCTCCACCTGAGAAATTAAGATCATAAATACTTGTACTATATAATCCTCACAAGTTCAAAAGCACATGGAATAGCCACAAATAATTGGAATCACCGGGTCATTGCCTAAAAATCAAAGTAGACCGAAAATAATGATAGTGAAGCATAAAATTTTAGCACAAAATAAAACTGCCAAATAGGTGCTTTTTTTTGTACATGTATTCAGTTCAAAATTCTAGGTCATGAATTTGACGCAACAAAATTTGGCCTTGGATTACATAGAAAAATTACCCAGAATACATGCTCAAGTAAAACACTTTGGTCAAGTAATTAAGGTTTAAGAAAAATGGCTACTACAACTGGCATCCTTTAAAGTGTAATTTCAGCATGGAGATGGATCAATGCCAAGGAAGAACTTCGATGAAGAACTATTTCTTCTTTGAAGTAGACAATCAAAGTAACTAGGGGATAAATGTTTCTCCAATGCATGCCTGAAGAAGTGCATTGTGTCCACGAATTAGAGGATGCTTAAAGCTTTCCTCAAGGAATGCGGTTCATATGAGCAAGCTTTCATTTTTTTAAGAGGATGTGTCCATGAATTAGACATGTTTTTATGCTCTAGCACGGATAATTTTCAATGCAACTCAGACAATTGGAGCCCTTACTAATTGTGTTTATCTACTTTTATCAATGTAATGATAGACAATAACATAAGGTCTATACATCTATGACCTGCAAACAGCACAAGCAGTAGCCATGTTTATCAAACCGAAGTGCCTTAGATGTTTGGTTCAAAAGTTCAAAAAGTATCATTAAGAAAGGAGTCTCCCCCCTTTTCTTATTCAATAATGCCATAATAGCCAGTCCATGCATCCATATTCGATCAGATATCATAAAAAAAGAAATAAATTATCCCACAGAAACACAACATAATTGGATCAGTACTAACAACAATAGTAGTCAAACAGGTGGTCAAGAAGAAGAAAACATGGACATGACTTACGTGCTGACAGTTGCAGGCCGATAAAGACGATGAGAGAATCTGTTATCAACATCTATTTTATCAACAAGTGGTCTGGCATAACCTGAAACAGCATGTATTCATAATAACAACAGTAATATGGAATGAAGAAAGTTATAAGAGAACCCAAAAAGAAAGAACAAAGGTCATCATTAATTAAGACATAACTGACCTTCAAGACCAGCTGTGAAAAGAACTAGATCAGCAAATTCACTAATTTGTTGCAGAAACTCTTGTAAACCAGGTCGCTCAAACACCGTTACATGATTAACCTTTGGTTCTCCTTCAAAGTCCTTAAACAATGATTCTTCAAAGCTCCATCATACACATCCAAGCAGCCAATACAATAGAAATAGATTAAGAGGGGATTTACATACATGCAGTCAAAACTTCTTAAATAACATATCTAACACCCAATACTTTTAATCTACATATACCACAGAACCTTTTAATACGCCACATTCTGGGTTCCGAAAATTCAACGCCCAAACTCTCATTATTTTCAAGAGCTTTGTTGGGTTGAATTTTCAGAAGGCATATTGAATTGTAGATAAGACACTACTCATAGATTTCGCTCTCTTTTTATGAGTATCTTTTGATATGGGGTCCAAGGTTTCCCATAGGCTTATGCCTTCCAATAACAGGAGAGCACTTTTGATTAAAGCTAGTCATTAATCAGTGAGTATTCAACATATAATAGAAGCAGACTTAGAATTTAGATTATAAAATTTAGCACCTTGAGCTTAAAATGGATGGTGGGGAAATGATAAGGAACTGATCAAGATTCTATGGTTCCGTCATGTAGGGTTGGCGTGGTCCTTGATCTATTTAGTTAGATGAGGTAGTTGACTTAACCTAATTAAAAGGTCCTTGCCAGCAATCTTGAGTTGTGTCGTCCAACGGACCTTTGTAGATAGGGGGCAGATGTCTACCTACGGGGACAAATTTAAGTCTATCTTAGCTAATTAAAAATTTTATGCCACTCAAATGTATCATTATGGTTCACAATTTAAAGAGTAGAGAGTCACTGAGAAAGATACAAGCTAAGATCATGACTATAATATAATGGCTTCAATATAATTCCTACCTCTCGAATTGTACAAATTGGGAGAAACCGCCTACCACTCGAATTGTAAAAGTTATCTTTGTTTCCTTATGGAGTTGTTTGATTTATTGAATAAATATTGTGTTTGCTCTATTTTTTTCGGAAAAGCGTGCCAATTTTGTGGTTAAATCATATCAAGGGTCTAATGCCGAAAAAGCTTTGGAGGAGGGTCTGCTGCAGAAACAATTCCGATTCTGAAAGAGGGCCTGATGCAATAAAAGGCTCCGGAGGAGGGCCTGCTGCAGGAAGAATTCCAGTGGAGGACCTGTTGCAAGACAGGCTCTGAAGGAGGGCTTGATACAGAAAGAAAACTCCGAAGAAGGGCCTACTGCAGGAAAACTTCGAAAAATGGTATGTTATAGGAAAGATTTTGGAAGAGAGCCTATTACACAAAAGGGCTCTGGAGGAGGGTAAGGATTTGATGGCACACTTACGGATAATGCAATACAATTTCCCAGCTCAAAAGGTACAGGACCGCTCAGGTTGTTCCTTGAAACATCCAAAATCTAGAGCTTGATAAACAAACCAACTAAAGGCATAATATCATCAAGAAGGGTGCAGAACAAGATAAAGATTGGAGCCTGTTACAGTTCCCAAGGCTACGGGGATTGCTGCCTATAAGAAGATTTCTTGATAAATCCAGGTGCTCAAGATTGAGATAGTTGAGATTAATAGCACGCAAAGAATTCACAATTCCAACAAATCCATGAACTGTGTTGTTGAGATGGTTGTCAGAGAGGTCTAGGGTTTCCAAATCAAAAAGATTCGAGAGAAACGGTGGAAGCTCAACTATGATCTAGTTGAACCCCAGGTTCAGTACACAAACCACTAGAAAATTGCTGAGGCAGATAGCCAGAGTGGAGAGTCAATTTAAGGTTGAGCACCTCGAGGTTCTTCAACATCCAGATCTCGTCAGGAATCTCACCTGACAAACGATGGAACAACAAGTTAAGGACTTTAACCTGTGAAAGCTCACCCATAGACGTCCAAAGGTGCAATGTTAGTTGCCATGTCAGATCGGGGCAGCTACAGACAATCGAGGTAGAAAACAAACATGAATTTGTAGCAACAACGAAGATGTTGACCGCAAGTGGTATGTCATTTGTTTCATTCGCCTTCGGTAATCAAATGCAAAAATAATTTATTCCTCATAATTTTTCACAAGAATAAATTCCCTAATATAACCTCCAACAAAATTTAATACAGTATTTCTACGAATCCAGTAGCTATCAAACTTATAAAAGTTAACTTTTTGTTTTGTTTTGTCTCATAGAAGTAACAACAACAAAGAAGTGGAATCCGTAAGCTTTGTCGGATCTCCACTCTAACTTCTTGCTAGAAGCAGCAGAAACGAAGTTGAATCCGTAAGCTGCCAGACCTTGTCGCCAGCAATGAAGAGGGGAGAGGAGAACGAAGGCATTTTGCCTCTTAAGAGCCATTTCACTAACAAAGCCCTCCGAAAGAAAGGAACAGAGTTGATGGGGTGATAGATATGATGTATTACAAGAATGTTGGGTGTCATATAAATAAATTAAAAGTTGTGATAGAGATGTTATTTAAGAAATTTTGGTGATATATATGTAAATACCCCAAGATTAAAAATAAAAAATAAAAAAGAGACTACAAACCTTCTCTCCAGACATACATTCCAGCTCAAAACACCTCAGGCCAGCCTCAATTGCCTGATTACGAACAAAAGAAGGAAGGCTAGACGACTCATATGCACATACCAAAGTCTCATCCAGGTCAAGGACCACCTGAAATATTCAGTCAAAGAAACACAGCTAAAAAATGTACTTATGTTAAAAATACAATCATAATGAATAGAATGATTTGAACAAATATTAGTTAATTTACAGATCAACATTTCATTTTAAAAACCAACTGTAACACAAAAAAATCAAAAGGCAGCTTTAAAGTTTCTGCAGCAACAAACTTGATGTCAAATCAAAATGAAGGAATCAAACAAAGTCATAAGATAATTAAAAACAGACAATGAAGATCGATGGATGAGCCATGGATGATTGTTGAACTAGAGTCAACTGGTAATATTTAGTTAACTTGTATCTTTTGGAAGAGCATGCTTAACTTAGTTTAGTTTTTGTGCCCCTTCATGTTGTTACTGATCCAAGTAATTTTACAGATTCATTCGGTTGATCACTTGGTTGATCACCATGTTGCAATATGCCCACAAACACGAGTATTAACTCTTGCAAAATAATAGAACTAGATAAGTATATTGGAGCGGCAGAAGAACCCAAAGCATGGCAGTAAAATGTCTAGATATTCAAGCCTCAGTTTAGCAAATGCTTTAAAGTAGAAAAATAAAAAGCATCAACAGAGCCAAAATTAAGGAAAATGAATTGCGATGCAGATATTTGATCATGAGCAAATTGGGTTTGTCTTCACTTGTATTTTAATTAATTATTGACATAATATTAGGCCTCAAATATGTCATTTAAATTTAAAACATGTTTTACACATGTTTGTTTTGTATAATAATGACATTTTATTTCCTTCCATATTAGCTTCTTAAATTTCAAAATTATCATAAATCCAATCTAAAAAAAAGAATTTCACGCTAAAATCACCTCTACAACCCTGCTATGTGCTGAGTATGCAAGCGCTTGCTTGCACATGTCCATTAATCGTCAAACCTCCAACTTGGCACCTGCGCTTGCCAAACCCCTCTTTTGCATGAGTCACCCACACATCAGCACCACAGCTTGCCTCTTCGCATTCTATTTGTTTCCAACCATACATAGCCACCTATCTTTTCTTTGTGACATCATTCATTGCACCCGCAATAATCCTGTACCACCTTTGCTTGTGATCCTACTTTTGTACCAATTACTCTACCATAGACTCAACCCATGTGCTTCACTTTTATGCACATGTACTTACTGCCCACCTCTTTGACTCTTGTAATAATACTACAACTACCTTCAATTGTTTGACAATATCATTACACAAAGTTAGCTATAGCCGGAAGAATTACTGACAGAATATATCATTAAAATTACTGACTGATTTTCCAACAGAATATTCCGTCACAAATTTTTTTGACGAAAAATTACGGAAAAAAATCGTTGGTCAATGATTTATTTGTCTCCAAGGAATTTTCCTTCGGAACAATTTCCGACGGATTTTTCACTGAAAATTCCGTCAAAAACTATTTTATATCAAACAGACGACACGTACCTCCCCATCTCCCATTCTTCTTACTTTCGTTTCCTCTCAATAAGACACACGAAATGCTTCTCCAGCTCCTCCAAATTGCTTCTAAATGGTCTAATTTCTTCAATTTCAACCATTTCTCTATAGAATCAAAGGTAAAACTCCTCTTTTAGATTCTCCAATCCTTTTTTTATTTATGATTTTGTCAAGTAAAGGTTAAAATTTTTTTGAGGCTCTTTAAAGTTTTTTAATTTGTAGTTCCAATCATTTTGAAACTTGTTTGAAATCTATTTATTTTACAATATTTTTGTTATTTGTAGTTAGCTGTATAATTCTTTAGCTTAGATTTAAGAATCCAAATTTTTTTCCTAATCACTTTGGTGTTAGATGAATTTAGGACTAAATTTATTTGAGACTAGTAGGATTACATCAATCAAAATATAGATTTTTGGATAAAAATATCGACGTTTTAATAAGAATTAGACCTAGTAATCTTAGCATGAATAAACCTTATGTGTAGTTTTATTACATGGTCAAATTGAGTGCATAAAAAACAATAGTTTATCAAATTATTTTAATTTTGATTTTGCTTAGAGTTTCACGTTAGTTTATTAATATATGTTACTGTATTCAATTATGCTTAAGTTAAGCATGTGTCAAAATCCTATGGAATTTTGTTTATCCTCTTAAAGCGCATGAATATTCGTAATGAAAGATCTTTGACATATAGTTGGTTGCATTTAGGCAAAAAAAAAAATTGATGAATTCTTGAAAGGTGTAGAGTATTTCGTGTATGTGGTATCTCAAGCTCATATCTAACTTTCAGATAAAAATTTTGATTTCCTTAAGCAAAACACAAAAATCAAGCATATTTAAAAACAATCTCATCACCCCATACCACTCTACCGCCTATTATTCCTTAAGACATGCCGATACCACTCCATTTTACCATTGCAACCTTTAATAGTTAAAGGGAGCCCATGTATCGTCGTCCAACACCAACGTCACCAACATATCAAGCTGGTCGTCCGCTCCTGTTTAGAAAGGTGGCACTAGGACATCCATTTCATACATTTATATTGAATCTGATGAAGATATGTTAAGTCATTTGCATTACTTTTATTTTTTGAGTAGGCAATGCTAACTAAAATTTCTTTTATAGATTCAATGCATCCATACAAGCAACACAATAAAATACATAATAAGAAGTCTTACATATTTTTCCTAAAAAAGAACCAATAAAGATGCACAAAATGTGATTTAGAGAGTTTGTGGTACAAACTAAAGTCTTTATATATAGCATGATGCTCTATTTCTAATGATTCTCATTAATATTTTTCATTACAGAAAAAAAAATTGGTGACTATTGGAGCAAAGTTAAAATATTAGAAAAAAATTTGAGATAAGAAGCGTGCTCACTTAAGTGACATGTTCATAACATTAACACGTCTAGGCAGAGGACTCTTTGAATTGGAGAGAAAATATGGGCTAAGCTATATTGGGTATGGGCCTCCCTTAACTATGTTCGCAAAATGGAGCAAACAAAACAAAATCGGATATCTAACTATGGGGCCACAGGCAACTTTCTACATACTAGATGCTCAATTAATCACACTATGTATAGAAGAAAACTAGTAAATCATAGACAACATAAGAAAACTTTATCAAGAAATATTTACAAACTATAAATATGCTTATGGAAACAAGGGCTAAAAGAGAGCAGATATCTGTGTAAGTTATATAGTAGAGCACATCAACACTGAATAGACCACCAATAAATTAGTATTTGGTTGCAAAGAGTATACGCATGTAAATATTTATTTATAAATTATAATCTATTTGAAAATACATTATGATTTAATTTTCTCATAATATTTTGTAGAAAAACAACATGAAATTGGAGGTGCAGGTCAAAGTTCAACATGTTCACGAAATTTGAGTGATCATTTTGAGCGGTCAAAGTTTGATATTTGAGAAGTCGTTGAAGGCAAAAAGAAAAATAATATAAGGCTTAAGTTTGTAGGGTCAGGTGTAAGATGAAAATCACTCTTTTGTGGACATGCCACTAATTCGATCCACAAATTGACTAGAAGGTGTGTTGATGCGTTTGTTGAGATTATTGAGACTTGGGTGACTACTCATATAGAAGCTCAAATGTCTCCAATAAAATAAGGATGGAAAATATACACGGTGACAGACAAAGGGAAAAAGAGCCATTGGTAAAAGAGTTGGAGGAGGAGGAAGTGGGGGAGATAGAGGTATATTAGTTACTCTTTGTATCAATTTATTATGTTATGTGCTAGAAGGTTTATTGAATAATTATGTGCTTTATAATGGTTTTGGAACAATTAAATAAATTATTTATACAAAAAGTTCTTTTATATATATATATATATATATATATATATATATATATAAATGTATATGTATATATATATGCAAGTATGTATGTATATATATATGTAAGTATGTATGTATATGTATGTAAGTATGTATGTATGTATATGTATGTAAGTATGTATGTATGTATATGTATGTA
>NEWO01000042.1:359524-369628 GCA_003013225.1 Phalaenopsis aphrodite | reverse complement strand
TATGTATGTATATGTATGTATATGTATGTATATGTATATGTATGTATGTATATGTATGTATATGTATGTATATGTATGTATGTATATGTATGTATGTATATATATATATTGGTTCTTATAATTATGTCTATTGCGACCCAATAGTAATCAATTACATATTTTCATCAAAATACATTTTTTATTTATTTATTACAAATACCATGTGTAAAAATAATAATGTATAAAATTCACTTTTTATTTTTTCTTCTTTGAAAAGATTTTTGTTAAAAGTCTGATGAAATTTTTGTCACTTTAATTGATGCATAAATCATTGTGAATGATTGTTTTTCGGAAAACTTTTTCACAAAATTTTTGGCAGATTTTCGAACAAAATTTTTATCAAAAATTGTGTAAATTTTTTTTTCATCCTTCAATGAACTAGCGGCACTCCCACAGCTAAACATGTTAGCAGATTTGAGAAAATTCCAATAGATTTTTATCTTGAAATCAATCAGCAATTTTTTTCAAAGGCTTTTTCAATTGTCATAATGTTTCTCTAACCAAGGATTTTTTTGTGGAATAAATTCTGTTGAAAAAGTCATTTTCTGATGAAAAATTTTGGTAAAAATTAACAAAGTTTCATGTAGTGTATGTCCAACCCATGCAATCTTGCACGTTAACTACTACATCTGTATACTTCCAACTGCCTTATTATTCCATTTATCAAATTAAATCATGTATTGTAATCATTATGATCTTCATTGCCTCAGTTTCACACTACAAGCTCAACTTGCATCAATATTTGTGGCAACTTTCTTGCTCGCGGCTCTTTCATCACATCCTCATTTGCTTTTAAACACGCCTCTAACTAACACTACGACCATTTTTCTCGTGACCACACTAGCTTCTTACACAAATTGTTAACTCATTTAATCTATTTCACATTGCAATACATGTCAGCCTTATCTTTTCACTTTGACTTGCATCATCCTACACACTTTGAGCCAATATCTTTACAAACCATTAGCTAGTTCAAAATCAAAATAGTTCGACCCAATCATAACCAGACATGAAAAAAAAAATTCAGCTCAGCCAATTAGTTCTTTAGTAAGCTCAAGAAAATTTATTTATATGCATGAATGCCTAATCTTCAAAATATATTTCTAGAGGTAATCATGTTTTTGATAGTGGATAAAGAGAATCTTATAATAGTAGTATCAGTATAATGATATTAATCCACTTCATCTCTCATATTCAGGATAGATTTCTCCGACCTCCAATCCAGGATAGACTTCTATTCATCTCTCCTCATTGGAATGAAATTTGCTAGCTCCACAGTAATGTTTGGGATCTCAAGTTCTCCATCAAACAATCGTTCGACTCTTTGGATTAGTTATTCGCAACCAAAAAAAATTAATATAATACATGACAAGTCTATTTTGAGCTTGTCTTTATAATATTTTAATTAAATGCTAGCATAATATGTCATATAGGTTATATGTAACAAGAGCATTTTATTTTCCTTCATATTAGTTTTCATGTATTTTAAAAAACTACTATGATTCCTAATATATATAATCAAGCTTTGTATTATAGGCGCCATATGATGATCTATTGAATAAATGATTGTACTAGTGAAGCGTCTCAATTAAATTTCTCTCTTATGACTCTTCCCTAATATGTATGTTTTCTTGAAATTTCACCTCCATTAAATAACACCAAAAAAATTAATAACTTTTTCCCCTGATTTGTTTTTGCACCTTTTTTATTATAGATCAAATGCATACACCAACCTTAGATGATCCCTTCAATAAAAAAACATTCATTGGCATTTCTCAACATTCATTTTCTCAACTTCGACCAATCATCCTCCTTACTTTCATTGTTGCATCAAACCTCATATCATCTCCACTTCTACGTGGCCACGCCTGACCGTGTCCTCACCAATGAGTTTTTTGACACTACAACCCACACGTGTCACAAAACCTAGCAAACCCACCTAATCCGATCACCTTTGAAATCCTGCTAGACATTAAATTGGTGTGCGCTCCCTCGCATGTCTCCATTCATCATAGAACCTTCAACTCAACCCTCTCATTCTAATCATTTGTCCTTTGCATGAGTCACCCCACTGCATGCGTCATTGTTAAAAACTCTATGTTCCATCCCTGCCCTAGTATACATCATCACATGTTGTTTTCATGGACTCCTTCATCGCATCCATAAGACTCCAACACCATCACTTGTGAAGCTAGTTTTGCATCAACCACTCTAATATAGCCTCACCCCATTTACATCATTGATTAGCAGATGTGCTTCTTAAGCCCCATTGTTTTTATCCACATATTGCTGCAGAGAACTAAAGTGTTTGGCATCACATCAGGTCTATGCGACCTTGCCTAACTAAATTCCAAATTAGTTATCCTCATGACCTTCTCCAATGCCTCACTTTCACAATCTTTACGAGGACTTCAAGGCTCACGACTTTGTCCTCACATCCACACTGGATTATGAGCATTTCCCTAACCCCACAACTAATATTTTTATGTTTTCTCTTGTCCCGAGGCACAACTGCTTGCTCGATTATCTACTGAAGCGCAATAAATGTCAAGCCCAACTCTCCACTTTGCATTACATAACCCTACGTAAGCTAAATTATATCTTTACAAAGAACAAGTTAATTAATAAAAATAAAAATCAGCT
Source organism: Phalaenopsis aphrodite (assembly GCA_003013225.1). Taxonomy (NCBI): domain Eukaryota; kingdom Viridiplantae; phylum Streptophyta; class Magnoliopsida; order Asparagales; family Orchidaceae; genus Phalaenopsis; species Phalaenopsis aphrodite. Next base: position 366,946 of record NEWO01000042.1, on the reverse strand, counting down.
TGACATAAGTTCAAATAAAAAAAAAAAGCAAATTCAGTAATTTCTTCATTAAGCTTGAGTTAATTGCATGAATATCTCTAAGCTTTTAAATTATCTTTTTACAGAGGATTATTTTTTATGATAGAAAAAGAAACATCTTCAGTAAATATTGCTGACATAATGATTATATTCCCCTTCATCTCTCTTACTTGGAATGTCATCGATCTCTCCACTTTGGAATGAATTTCGCTAACTTAATAGTATCGCTCAAGTCCTCTAGTTCACCCTCCTACAACATAACAGCCCTGGGAGGCAGACTTCTACGCAACCTAGGAGAATTGATGTAATGTAAGTCATAGACCACAAGTTCATTTTGTGTTTGTCTCTGTTTATATTTTAATTGATTATTCACATAATTATTAGGCATCAAATATGTCCATTAAATTTAAATCTATCTTATACATGTTTCTAATATGTAATATGGAAACTTTACTTCCTTTCAGGTTAAACCTCATATATTCAAGGCAATTATTATGAGCCCTAGTCATTAGTCCGTATAAGAAGCCCCAGTGTTATATTTGATGATTAGTTATTGAAGAAATAATTCAGCAACTGAAGCTTCTGTCATATCTTTCTATTCCACAACTCTCTCTTCCCCCATATCTAAAATCCTAACTCGAGTAAAGTGTTTAAGCGAAAAAAAATTTGAAAGACAAACCAAGAAATCCACCTCACTTTAACACATTACCGTGCTCACGCACTGCTTTAGTCCATTGACAGATCAAGATACAGAAACAGCAGATAGTTATTCTTCTAATAGCTGGAAACGCATCTAGTGTTCTTCAAAAAGTGAATAAAACGATGAATCTAGTCTTGTAACCTGCAAACAACACCATAATATAAACTCCACCCAGCTCAAAGCTCCTTTTTTTTCAAAGAGATGGGATTGCTGAAGTTAAAAACCGTTCCATTCCTAGACGGATAATTACTTACAAATCCCTTTACAAGAAGTAATTCTACAAAGGTGCAAAACAAAGTACCTTGTGAATACATTTACTTACAAGGCTGCAAATTAATGAAAGAACTTTCCTGATATTCAAAGCACTTCGAAGGCAAAATGAAAAAGATAAATTTTAAAAAATAGCTTATGAGCAGGGTAGAACTTATCCTGCTATATCCTTCAAAGTTTTATATGAATCAACTTCTAATAACAATTCTATTAAACAGCAGTGAAAGAGGAGAAGGATAAGCAATTTGTTAGGAAATCCTTTTTTTTTAGGAGATACTACTATAAGCAAATACGATGGACACGCAAAATAATAATAAAAAGATCAAACACTACATGAAAACACCAAGATTTACATAATTCAGCAAAACTATGATAGCATCAATGGAAGAAGAAAATGATAGGATCCATTATACAGAAGCCACACAAATGTACAAATAAATTATGCACAAAGAAAAACTCATCTCTAAACCAAATTACCCCTAATCTCACCATAAAAAAAGCCTCAACTTTTCAGCCAAAAATACTAAAAAAAAGAGAAATTCGGAAAAAAGAAATGACAAACAAAGAGCATTTAAATATATCATAAATTACGTACTTAAATGCTCCAAAAAGTGTGCCTTCATGCATGCATATGAAATCATCGAAATAATTCTCAAACCACTGTGCAAACGTTGCCTCAAAATAATATGCATAATCATATAAAATTGATGAAGCAAATTGTTTCCTTCTCTTCATTCCCTTGCTCCTTTTTTTTTTACTTTGTCCTGCACTTTTTATTTTCTCCCAACAAATCAACCTGTCCCAGTGAAAAGAGCTCATATGCACTCCACACACAATACATTTAACTCTCATGATCCACATACATGGATCTGGCAATTCTCCTTGTACTTAATTTATAGATGTTCAGGAGACAAACTTAACATATAAATCAATTTTAAATTTTTAATTGGAGCCATCCAAAAATAACAAATTTGTAATTAATTATTAAACCTAAATTTATCAAAAAATTAAAGGATACTTTTTATGCATCCTCTAATATTCTTATTTTAAATTTTTACTTATCATGGCAGAACTATTGAATCAAATTCTAAAAATCATCCCAATGACTCAACAATGTGGTATAAGGTATCATTCATAACATAGATTCAAACTGATCTCCCATAGCCCAAAGGGTTGAGCACAATGCAAGCACAACAAAACTGCAATGACACCTAAAATTAACAACTATGAGGAATTCTAAAGAATTTATATTGCACAGCAAAGTGGATAACCTCAAACTGAGAGCGCACCTACCACCAAATCATTGTACCCCCAAAGTGATCAGATCATCATTCAAAATAATCAATGATACAACCTGAAATAGGAAATTGTGTAACAAGAGATCGATCATCCAATTATCTCCAATACTAATTCCCACAAGCTAAGCTCCTCTTTATTTTGAAGCCGAGCCTATAACCAAAAAATAACAGTTCAGCCTCCCAAAATCACATTACCCCAACACATATGATAAGTATATTGAATTTTCAGCCAATCAAAGTTGCAACCTAAAATACAAAGTCCACCCACAAAATTGGTTTCATAGCAACAAAAAAAATTCTTAGAAACTTGAATACTTTGACATCTCCTGAAAGCGTACATCATGTTCTATGGATAGCACTCAAAGATGTAAGATTCTTCTTAAGGCATGGTACATGCTTTCTTTCAGTCAATCTTCTAATGACACCATCATGCATCCTCAACTTCATAAGGCAAAAACTAACTGAATTTCATTTTTACACGGTTAACTATATAAATATAACTGGTACTGCATAGATCATGAGTAGAAAATAGTTCCTTTTGAGAATAAAGATGGTACAAAGAAGTAAAATTCAAAATTCATTAATTAAAACATTTGTCGAAAGCAATTAACAAAAGAGTGCCATCAAAATCTACACCTGAATGATCAGCAACATCACTAGCATTTGCTGACTCATCCTCAAAGCTGTTATTGGCAAGATGTGTCATCCTTTTCAAAGCATGACATTTATCTTAGTGTAGGTTACACACATTCTCGAAAGGTCTCTCCTTAACAAGTAATCCTTTAGCAAGGCTTTTATTTTCTATAGCCTTAAGTTTGAGATCACAACATTAGAAGAAGTGAATTTTAAGAACGTTTAAGCAAGCTATATATGTACCATACAACAGAGTGTCACAAACTAACTTGTAAGGAGGTAAAAGCATAAGGTGAGTAAAGGTTGACACTCATTATCAACCATCACATTAATATTCTCTCCTATATTGTATTTCTCTACTAAAACAATCCTCCATACCATCTCATTCTCTCGCTCTCTCTTTTTTATCCTTCTCACACAGACGCTCATAAATTGGGCGAAGCAAGCAACCCTAGCAAGCTCTCTCTCTCTCCCTCCCTCTCTCTCTCTCTCTCTCTCCCTCTCTCCCTCCCCCTCACACACACACACACTTTCTTTGTCTCTCTAAATTTCTTCAATAAGCCAAAAGACTCCATCTCTTTCTTATCTCTAATTCTTCCTTCCTTCAGTTCTCTTAATTATAAAGAAAAGAATCAAATGAATTTTAAGAAATGAAAGAAGAATAAAATCAAGAAAGAGATTAAAAAATTCAACATCTCCGTGACAATCCTTAAAAAAAATATATTATTACATTTGATCATTGTCATATATCAATAAGCTATAACTCGTAATTGTTCTCTTACACATGCTTTCCCTCATATGTCTTGATGACATTTCCATTTGATCCTATGCCAATCATCCCTTCTCGTTCTAATGATTGACATTTGTGATGAAACAATAAGAAATGTGGATAAAAAAGGATTTGCATATTTGACATATGCAATTGTCGATAAATCAATTGCATGATGGAGTCATTTTGTCATATGCTAGTTCATCTTGTCTCATTCTATCATGATACACACCTGATTGTTTTTCAATCCCAAACACAATTTGAACTTTAAATGGAGTGCCAAGAAGTCAACCTTCACAATAAAAAAGGCTCAAGTTAAGCTTATTTATGCAACCATAATATCAACTCTTTGCAAATTTAAAGTTTGGAAGTCTAACTGTAAATAATTTACTTGAAAAAAGTAGATTTTATTTAGTAAATAAGACTACGTCTTATATGTGGAGCCATCTTGAGCTATGAAGTTGAGAACATAAGAAAACCCCTGACATTATTTTTCTTTAGCATATGTATCACATAAATTAATGTGCCCTTTTCTGCATCATATAGCATGAAGTTATATTTCTAGTAGTCCGACATATAACTAGGGAGGAGAAACAACTACCTTCTTCATTTAAAGAAAAGGGTTTAAAGTACGAATGCAATGGTAACTCCTGTGAAGGCAGCATTAGACATAACAGGTCCCAAATTCGAAGGACATTGCTTTCACAAAAATAAAACAGCAAAGGAAAACCTGCAATTCTCTGACAAACTTTGCAAGTCTTCATTGTGTCCATGAATCCAAGTAATGTTAATTACAGTTCATGACTTCTTTTTTAATTTTTATTTTTATCATTTAAGATGATCTGAAAAAAAAATAAAAAATTAAGTTTATTCTAGAATTAACTCAATTCTAATCCAACATGACACCGAACCAAACAGGCCCTCAAGCAAAAGTTGAGGTATTGATGAAGTTCCTAGAAACCAATAGGTGGACTTCATAGAATCATTTCCCCATCCGTATTTATGTAAAGGTCCCATGCAAAACGAATCAAGCACCCACCAATCTCTCTCGAGCAGTACAAGCAAGAAGATCACTTGCTCCCTTTTAAATCATCCAATTATTTCACTGTACGGAGAAATGCAAAGCGTCCAACAAACTGTAATAAAAAAGGTGTCTATCACCATTCCATTTTTAATTATCGTACCACGTTCACTAACATCGATCTTTTCCAGGCATTGCTAATTCCAAATCGAGAAAGGCGTCAACATAATAGCATAATTCTAAGAGAAATCAAAGACGCTAAATCCCCAACATCTGTGCATAAACGGCTATACGGGCAACACGTCCAGAACAAATCCATTAATTACCCCAACGCTTACCATCTAAACCAATTTCAATAGCTGTTCAGTTAATTCGCACCAGCACGAAGCCTCGAAAGACAAACTAATTCACTAAAAAAAGCACATCATTATGAAGAAAAACGCCAGAAAGTTGTGACAAAATCGAAACACATACCATCAGCTTCCCCACGGCGGCGGTCTGCTCTGCCGCAGCTGGCGGCGGCGTATCAGTGGGAGCATGGGCAGGGAGCGGCTTGAAAGCTAGCGAAGAGGAGAGCAGCGGGTGACGGACACCCAAAAATGAGAGGACCTGGGACAAGGAAGGAGTCCCCTTGACGATCTGCCACAAAATCCGGAAAACGAAACTAAACCAGCTCATCAACGTCCTCCAGACCTGCAGCGTCTTCGTACTACTAGGCCCAGAGGCGAACACCTCCGATGCCGCGAGCTCAGACATCTTTCCCTCAGGTATAGAAGTGAGAGATTGTGGAATAGCTATAAAAAAGAATAGGAAGACAGAAAAACAACTCCGGCGAGCTTAAGAGACTCAGACGGTAATCTCGGCAAAGCTCCGGCCGTGGAATGGTGGCTCCTCCGGCTATCCCGAAATCTTGAAAAGGCTGGGATGGAGAATTCCTGAAGAGAGAAAAACGGGCCTTCTCTGCTTCTCTATTATCCAAATGGGTTTATTCCCCGACCTTTCCCTGAGCGACTGGTTCGAACATCCACACTGGCGTTTTAATTTTTAATAATTTTGTAGGCATTTTTTTAAATAAATAATAATTAAAATCATTCTTCTCCTCGCATTTTGCTCCACAAAATAAGAAGAAATTATTATATATAGACACCATATCCACAAATATATGTAGTGTCCAATCTTTACCATTCATCAATATTTAAAAAAAAATAAAAATGGGGTCCACCAAAATATATGTTTACGATGATGAGCATTATATATCGGACATCGTATTCATTTATGCACACAGCATCCGTATGGAATAATTTTTTTCCAAAATAAAAGGGCATGTCTCCCTCCACATCCCACTCTTTAAACCACAAATTGTCTCTCTTTCCCTTAAGAGATTTTAATTTTCATATTTAATGTAAGGTTTAAAAAGTATTTACTTTTGTAATAACTCATCTTTGTAGAAATAATATAATCAATGAATTTTTTTTACATTGGATTTTGTTCTTGAGGTTGGAAGCTTTGTGGTCCAAACTCATTCCCTCATCGTAGCCACATTACACATCTCTCTCCAAATTTAGAATCCTCCCCCAAAATGGTTGGCCTTCCGTACGAACAAAATCTCCATTTGTTTGAGGCACTTGTTTGAAGTAATGTAGACAAGTAAATTTTCTAAAAAGTTAAATAAAACTTAGTCTAAGAAACTTATAGAGGCCAAAAATGGAATATTCATAAAAAAAATTATATTATATTTGATATGTGCCAATAGGATCTACTCATAGATTGTGAACTCTTAGAAGAATGAGCCCTCATTTCATTACCACTTGAAGGCAATAAAATAAATAAAGAGGGACGTAAATTGAATTATTTAAAAATAAAAATAAAAATTTTATATAATAATTCATAAGAGGACTTTTATGATGAAGAAAATTGATTATGAATATCAAATGACAAATAATTTCAATGGCATTAAAGTAAGGCGATTAATTAACACAAAAAATGAAAGTGGACACTATAAATTAATATATAGTGGTTCAATCACTCCATGTCATGTATTTATACTGCAATTTCTCCTATAAAAAAATATATATATCTCTCTCACAATAGCAATTAGAGAATATTAGTTCACAATTTATCTTTAGTGTTTCATGGAGCCACCCAACTTCATTTCTAAGTGAGAAGTCATATGCTCCTAACATGAACCATCACAACTTCCAACATCAAGGCTTGAAATTGACTACTATTACAATTCACTAGGTATCCACTTTATGACGAAAAAATATTGTAATATTGAGATCTAAAGTGTTTTTTTTAAACCAACTCATAAATCTCTTGAAAATAAATTTGTAATTATACATAAATAAGTTATGATAAAGAGTGAGAATTACTTGCATAATTAATATTTATGCCTAATTATACTTCAATGTCAACTCATAAGCTATCAAGGGTATTTAAAACACTATTACCAATGTTAATCTTTAATAATTAACTATTGAAATTACCATAAAAATTATAAAATAGATGTTTAGAGATTACTTGGATGTTCATATTATATGATATGCAACATGCCATATAATCAAATCATTTTTAAATAGATTAAGATTATATTATATGATTTTCATCATATGTTATAATCAATATATAGATTTAATTATATAATAAGAATTCTACTCTAAGAAATTAATAGTAATAGAGTTGGGGCCTTATATCCTAAATTTGCACAAACTTT
>NEWO01000042.1:343950-356030 GCA_003013225.1 Phalaenopsis aphrodite | reverse complement strand
GGAAGATCTCAAGATCTTTCAATGAAAGAGCATTTGTATATATTAACTAAAGTGAAATGTTAGCTAGTTAAAAAAAAAGTCCTTTTTAAAATATCTTTTATTTTTTCTTCATTTTTTTAAACTAATTTGGTTATTTATTTATTTATTATTATTATTTTGTTTAATTTAATTTTTCATATATATTTTAAATTCTTTTATTACTTTTATTATATTTTATTTTTATTTTTATTTAATTTTATTTCAATTTTCTTCTTAATAAAGCTTAATTTCAAATTTTGTTATTCAATTAAATTTTTTATTTTATTTCTATTAGTTTCTATTTTTCTATTTTAATACTTCATTTCATTATTTTTATTTATTATTATCTTATATTTTTTACTTTTCATATTTACTTATAAATTTATAACAATAATCTTATTTTTAATGATATGTATCTTGTATCTCAATATTGTGAGTATCTTTAATGATGATATTTTTGTGTTTCGAATATGATTTTAGTTTTAAATATTTTGAAATCTTTTAAAATTTTATTAATTTTCTCCCTCATCAAAATGCACTAATATTGTTTGATTTAAAAATGAGCATAATCATATTTTCTTGGCAATTCAAATGTGATGGAGTAGTCTAGATGATTTGGGATTTGACTCGTATAATAAGATTAGTACCATTTGTGGTAGTTAGCTATGATTGAATTCATTTGATTTGATTTTTTTTTTATTTGAAAATTTAAAGGGTCCTAATTTAATCTACTGGATCAACTTAAAGTTGATTAGCATAGAGTTCACTAAAATATGATTATTTAATGACTTATAAGTTTGTTAAGCTCGTTGTGAGCCAAATTTTTTAGTTAACAGATTTCATCTATGGGTCCAATAAGGTCACTATGGGTTGCTTTGTCAAACCACCCTGGCTTAAAGATGACTCAAGAAGGGGGTCCTCAGGCATTAAAGTATATTTTTAAGTTTATAGGGCCTAAGAGTCCTAAATGGTGATCTAATAGTAACATGGATCCTAGAAATGAGTTTGGTTTGGTTCGTGGTTCTTCTTGATCATATTGTAGTCATCTTAACTTCATTTAAATGAGTTAAGGATCAACTCGACATCACCTTGAACTAAGAGAAACTTGATAGGAATAATTTTTGGCTTGGTTTAGCCATAAGTTAGTCCTTTAGAGAAGTTTATTAAAGGAATTCCCATAACTACACCCTAGATTCTAAGGATAGGTTGGAAAGGAAGATGTGTCAACTTCATTAAAAATGATTTTAGTGATTGGCATTAGTAATTAATGATTTTCTACATAAAGCCTTAGGATTATTTCATTATTATATGATGAAATATGACAACATAAAAATTTCACTAGAATCTTTTATTATTAAGAGTAAAATTAAGTTTGGAAAATAAATAACCAATCATAAACCACAATATTGCACTTGTCAGCTTTAAGAGGTACCACATGAACTGTTCATAAAGTAAAAAAATAAAGTATAGGTTACAAGAAAGTTTCTAAGAAATATAAGTTAAAATTGAAGTACTTTGCACATGAGTTCACCAAATTAAAGACTTTTCTCATTTTTTACGCCCCTTTGTTTCTATATGTATGTGTGTATGTGTGTGGGTGTGAGTGTGTGTATTAATGAGGGTTTATATATTTTTGTTGAATGCCTTTGGGTAATGAAGAGTTTTTTTCACGAGAAAGTAAAGCAATGTAGACATGATGAGAGATGGTTTTATACCAACCCAAATAAAAATTAAGATGGATTTGCAGTCAAAAGTCGTGCTTCACTCAATTATCATGAACCATAAATTAAAAACTTTTCATTCACTTTTTTGTTTTTTTTTTATTTTACCATGAATAATAATTAATTAATTTTACTTCTCAATTGAATTTTGCATAGATATGGTATTTTGGGTAATAGGTTATTCAAAAAATATATATTTTTTTAAGATAATTCTATGTTTTATTTCTATAAATTCACATTTATAATGATAGAATGGATTGTGTAACATGCATGCTTGGAACATTACAAAATTAGCATGAGCTTTTGTGTTAGGTTTGATAATTAAGGTCAATCTTCCTCTAAATTAGTTATGCTCAGTGGGTAAAGCATATGAGAAGAGAGCAAGAATTTAAAAGCTTACAAGTCTTTTGAGACCGTTCATGTTGATATACTTGGGCCCATGAATGTTGGTTTAACATGACAATGTTAGTTTCCTTACATTGAAGATTATTCTCAATATAGGTATATGTATTTATTTTCTCACATGCATAAAAAAATAAATTGCTTCAAGGCCTTTTAAGTAAAATTAGAGAATCAAATTTATCATACTCAATTTTTTGCACATACATTAAAGCTGGGAATATTTTTATGAGCAATCTAGGCCAATATAAGATAAAAGGATACATCGTTGATTAATATTTCTTCATCTCATAATAAAATAGAGTAGCTGAATGAAGAGAAGGAATCTTCTTTCCTTGTTTAAGTCATTGAGAGTGGAAGAAAACATTCCAAAGCAATTCTGAAGGATGCATTGTTGACATCATGAACTTAGGTTACTTATTTGTTGTTTACTATTGATTTAAAAATAGAAAATATTGATTGATATCATCTAAAGGTTTATTTGTATCAAAAAAATTCAATAATCAATAACCATCTTAATGATTGTAGATTCCCATTGACTAGCCTAAATCACCTATGCCTTGGAGACACACAATTCAACATGTATAAGATATGAAAAATGAAGATCCAAGATAACAGTCTACTATTATATTTAATCTATTTTAAATATAAATTTATTGAGGTAGATTAATCAAAGATTCAATGATGAAAAGCACAATTAACATTGATTTATTTTTAGATTAAAATTTATATAATTTATATTTTTATATTTATTTAGATTTTCTACAAATTTAATGAATTTATCTAACTTATTAATTTATTGGAATTTATCATTTAAAAAGTTAATAATTAGTATTTATGTGACATAAATTATTTCATTTTAAAATTAATATATAATTCAAACAAAACTTTATTTCAACTTGAGGCCATGATATCCTAGGAAAGAGCTAACATTTTAACTTGTCTATTATTCTAAGGGTGACAATGGGGGGTCCAAAGTTCATTGGAAGTGCACTTTATGCACTTATTAGTTTTTAGGACTTGCATTAATATCATGGTCTAGTAAGAAATAAAACTTTGTTGCTTTATCCACCACATAGATGAATGTCGTTATAAGTAGTCACACGACACACCTACTCTAGATTAGCAAATAACTTGAGGATTATATACTAAGAATATCTTGTATTTGATAATAATATGTATAGATAATTAACATCACTTCAATAAAATTCATGTAACCCAAGCTGATTTAATTATTTAATTTTTTAGCATGAACCACTTGCTTACCATCATCCTCAAGGAACTCTAGTGGAATTTGATTTTTTATTTCTAAACTATTTCTTAAGGATGATATATCCATTACTCTAGAAGTTCTCTTATAACTCTTGACTATACAAAAAAGGTATCTTCTAATCATGAATGAAGATGAAAAATGAACAAATAAAACATAAAAAATAAAAAATTTTCACTTAATAGGCACTTTTTATAAAGCAAATAGTCATGAAGCCTTTCGAATACCTACTAAATAGGTTTCACGGAATAGTTAATTACTCTAATGCAATGGTGTTTCTGACATGTGTAAAACGTAATTTGGTACTATATCATGTTTAATACATTTTTTGTATCATTTATATGTTTTTTTGTGAGCATATGTGGTGTAAGATAGAGATGAAAGATGCACTTGAAAGAAATTGGAATTGGTGTGGATCAGAGCCCCAATTCCTATAAGAAGATTCCTAGTGCCAACAGGCTAGCACTTGTTGACCTCACTTTTTGTGGAAGTTTACTCTTTCTTTCTTAGAAGCCTAGGATCTAACCATAAGATTTTCCTGTTGACTATTCCTAGAGGACTAGTAAGGGAACACTCACCATTAAAAATTCTAAACACCTCTTTGCTCTTCTTGAAGTTCCACATATTGGTTCTAACCTCTAGCACTTAATAGGTGGAGCCAACATGGGGAGCTCAAAAGGAGTCCCCATAAAACTGTTTGGCCTTAAGGTTAGCCCTGGGTGGTGTAGTCTTGGTCAACCTTGCACACACACACTTGAAACCCCTCACCTTCACTCACACCCCCTTAAGCAAATATGATTAGCCTACTTCCCCACTTTCTTGGAAATTCATGTGAACGGTCCCCCAAACCCGTAGCCCTGGGCGAGGGTTTGGCTAAGACCAACACATGGAGGATCCAAAATGATAGCTCCCATTCTATGGCATCATAAGGGTAATTTTATGATTAAGATCTTCAATTGACCCCATTCTACCCAAAGGCATTTTGCCCCCAAACTTTCTCAAAATTACTAAATTGCCCATGAAACCCTGATTTTTCAAAAATTACCAAAATCATCAAATTTTTGTCCAAAAATCATTCTAAACCATTTCAAATCAACCAAATTGCTCAAAATACCTCAAAATTTCCAAAATTCCCATTATACCCTAACTTCACCAAAATTAACAAAATGCCCCTCATGGCCCAAAAATTCTCAAAACCTCCCAAATCACTTCAAACCTCCTTAAAATCAATTCTAGCCATCCATTGGGCCCAATTTGACCAAATTGATCATTGTTTACCAAAATCCCAATTTTACCCCTAAATGTTGAAAGTCTCCATATCACCCCCAATTCCCACCAAATTGATTTCAAACTTCCCCAATTTTAAATCTAAATCAAGCCCAATTGAAACCAAATTCAACCCCAATTAAGCTCAATTTCAAACTCAAATTCCAAGCCCAATTCAAACCCCCAATTTGACCATAAGCCACAATCTCATCAAATTGAACTCCTTAACCTATCCAATTTTCCCAATTTTGTATTCTAAACTCTTCATGACATTTATCTAGATAAAATCAAACCTTCAATTGGACTTGACCTGGCCTCAAGCCTAGCCCAAATTCAACGTAAACCAAAACCCCCAATTTTGCCCCAAACTTCAAATTCCTCCAAATTGAACTTCATGGCCCTTCAATTTTCAACCCAATTGATGCCCAAATGCTTCATGACAATCTTCTACATAAAATTGGCCAATCAATTGACATAGATCAAAGCTCTAGTCGAAACCAAACCCAAGTTTAAGCTAAACCCCAAGTTTTGAACTCAAGCCTTAAACTCACCTTGAACCATTTGGTTTAGCCCAAAATTGGCCACCACGGCCACAAGTTAGACCCTAAGGATCAGCCTAGATCCACCTAGCCCACCCTAAGGGTGTCATGGACCAATGGTCCCTTGAATTAAGTCTTCCTAAATTTTACTAAACCAAGGGGATTCTTCCCACCAGCCTTCCCAAGCCCCCAAACCATCATAATTAAACCTTTTGGCTCCCCTAACCCAGCTAGCCACCAACCCAGCCCTGGCCGACCAGCCTAGTGGCCGGAAAACACCATGCCCGAGAGGTCCCAAATGAATCAACCCCAAAATTGGGACTCTCTGAGATGGCCCAACCTTGTTGGTCACTTGCGTCGTTTATTCCTCCACATAAGTGTCCTCTCTGCCCCCTGGCTTGCCCTGGTGGCATTAATGGCTCCCTCTATAAATAGGACCCCTCTTACGACCAAATAGAGAGATCATCCAATTCTCTGGGAAAACTCTGTAAATTCTCACCAAAGCTTCTCCAAGCTTCCCTGAGTTCAATTTCACTATCCTCAGCCAACCATAGCCACTGTCCCTCTGGAATTTTGAGTTCAAAATCCATGGATTTTTTTGTCATTCCATTAAACTCCCTCAAAATCCAAATTAAACCATACAAAAGCTTCCTTAGACCAAACGGGGAATTTTCCCATCAAAACCCCTCTCTGTTGTGCACTCTAATCCACCTCTAGACCAAGGTCGCACCACCCTTTGATCGAAATCATACTTAGACTTTATACCATAGCAATGTGACACTTTGAGGAGGTTCAGTGGATCACAAGGAAGCTTCCAGAAGCACCCAATTGAGGCCTCACCTCTTCTGCAAAGGTATATTTCAAAATCCCTAAATTTGCCTTTAGTTTCATTAATTGTGAAGAGAACTTGTATTTCATACGCATGTAACCATATAGATAGGCTTGCACTGACTAGATGAAGCTATATGAACAAACTCCATGTGATTTGGTTGAGTATAAAACAAGATCTTAGGATTTTAATGTGAACGGTTATCAGTTTAGAACAGATGGGGACGATGAACGGATGCCATCCATTCGCGTGTGTATTGATCCAAAGATAGAGGAAGTGTCAGACGGGAGAATAGTTCATAAAGCGTTGGGTTGAGTCAGCACTGACGTGGAAGGCGGCGAGCGCGCCGTGTGGAGCTTCGAAGTCATTGTAGTATTGCGTGGCATCGCGTGTATAAGTAGAAAAATAGAGCTTTTTTTATTTAAATTAATTCAGAAACTTCAAAAATTCATAACGTGGTGTAGAAAATATATAAAAAAAAAAATCCTCTTGTTTAATGAACAAAGGAGAATATTATGGATGAAAAATAAAAATTATTTGGTATGTATTTGAATTTAAATTAATTAAATACTCTCTCATTTATTTTAATTTTAATTTAATAAATAATAATTATTATGGCTTGAAATTTTAGGGGTTTATTCCCCATGATAGAAGGGATGTTCTCTGATTTTTCCAAAGTTAGAGAGCATCTCTAACCATGAAACCCTGATTTTCAAGTTGTTGTCTATTTTTACTTAGAATAATTATATAAATTAAAATATAAGTAAAAAAATATAGGATTTATTTTGATAGGCTCTAGGAAAAATATAAAATGAATTTAAATAATTATGTACATTACTGCGGTTAATTAAATAAAAAAGCTCAATAAAATAAAAAATATATATAATATAATTAAAAAATTAAAAAATTCTACACTATAAATAATGATCATTTTAACTCTCTAAAAAAAATTGAAACCCATTTAAAATGATTTGATCACTAAAGTCTAATTTTCAAGTAAAACAAGATTTTTGTATTAAAATAATTATAATAAACAAACTATAATTAGAAAAATTATGAAAAGAAGTTTTTTAAGTTCCTTGGGATTAGTAAAACCTAGGAAAAATAAAATTTATATTAAAATAAATGGTTCATTTTTAGCTAATTTTTTTAAAAAATAAAAATAATTTAAAATTGCAAAAATATGAAAATACCCAAAAATATTCCTAATTATTCCCTGATCTCTTGGGACAGTTTTAAATATCTTTCTTAATTTTTTTTAATTCAGTTATGTATTTTTAAATGCTAAAATGTATTTTCTTAAATAAATAATTATAATAAATAAAATAAAAATTGTAAAAATGAAAAGTTTATTTCTTTTAGTTTCCTGGACATAGAGAGATTTAATAAAAAATACAAAAAGTATTTTTTTGAAATTAAATTATATTTTTTATTTAATTAATCACTTAAATCAATAAATAATTATAATAATTAAAATATGATTTAAAAATTATAAAATTTGGTCTAGGTGGTCCTCTGACCTAGGTGAACCTCCAATAATTTTTCCATGAACAGAAACTTCACTTTGGTTAATTAAATAGATTAATATTAAAAATCTTAATTTTGAGCTAAAATAGTTATAGAAATTAAAAAAAATTCTACCATGATATTTTAATTGACCCATGAGTAGGTTACCATAAAAATTTCAAAGTCATTTGAGTTGCATTTAATGAGTTATGAAGTGGAGAGCTTTAGGGACAAAATAGTAATTTTGGATTTTGATGCCTTAATTAAAATTTAGGTTAAATCAAAGGATAAATGCGTAATTTTGATCATGATGAACTCTTTGGATGTTTGAAATATAGTTTGTTAAGAGGTAGAAACCAACATGTCACATTTTCATGCTAAGGTTAAAATTGTAATTTTATAAATTGTTATGACTTGGAGGTTAATTCAATCGGATGATCCTAAGGTGGTGGGCTTGAGCTAAGAAGATAATAAATTACTTATTTGAAGCCCCTAATTGGTGAGTAGATGATAAGCATGATATTTTGATAAGAATTAAGTACTTATAACTCATTATTTTGATTTTTACAAATCTACCCCGAGATTGGAGTTAAGGGCGTAATAGTGAGGTAGGCTTGATATTTAAACTTGTTTGATGAGGTTTAGAAAAGAGCAACATGATTAATTAATGAACACATCTAAACACTACAAGCCCAACTTTAGGGGTGGGTACAAGATCCTTAATGACTTGAGTTTGCCCTTAGGGTCACCCACTTACACAGCTCTTAAATAAAACATCAAGTGAATGTCTGAGCACCCTGCTCTTGGGATAATTGAAATACTGAAGTTCACTGAACACGAGGTGTATGAATTCATTGAAACTTAATTTAACTTGTGATGGTTAAGTGAGCAATGTAATAAGTCAAAATGAACTCGAAACGGTTCAAATGGTTCTAAAAGTTGTTTAGGGTTATGCCCCAAATACTTTTATGATCTTTTGTTATTTTGAAGGACTACTAGACTTATTATTCTTTGTTCAAGAAAATCATCAATTAAAACTTTTAGGGACCCACAAAGTTATGCCTCTGGACCTGATAATTCACCTAAATCAATAGAAATGCCTCATACTACTTATCCTACGTTAGTTAACCCAATGCTCAAGGATTTGAGTCTTCTCTAAGGTATTTAAATCCTTGTGAGCAACTGAGAATATTTATTTTTGCCACATATAGATCATCAGACTTTTGTAAGTCTGAGGTTTAGGTGGTAAGGGTAATTAAGATAATGCTAATGTGTGCCAAAACGAGGGATACGATGTGAGATTTTAGAATAGTATCTCCTACCTCGATGATCTTTAATAAAAAGAGAATATAAGGACTGATGATACTATTCGACAACTTCTGAGAAGAAGATTGCCCCTGATACTCTTAGGTTGCATGTAGTCCTAGCTCGATCTAAGTAATTAACATGTGGACTGCACCAGTCTACAAAAATGTTTTAAACATAAATCTCTTAACCTAAATCATACCACTAACAAGCAACTCATTATCCAAAATAATTTGGAGAAAATTTGGCTAACTCCCTGAGCTACTTTAGCAAGACCTTAAATAAAATTGAAAAGATAAATATATATATAGATTTATGCTTTGGTTGTTGTTTAGAATGTGCTATAGCTGCTATTTTCTGTCTCTAAGCCTTATTGGTATATGGGAGGACTTTGCAGATGATGTTCTTCTGGAGAGTTTTGTTGTCAGTTTGTGCAAATGTTTGACAAATATATCAAGAGGATCAATGGAATTTGTCACTGAGAAAATATGTTATTTGCTATATCCATTCCCTTACCTGCGTCTTACAGATTTTTTTGGGAAAATTGTTCAAATGATGCTTCTTTGGTTGGAACAACTATTTCGTTTTGTTTGCAGACCCCTTCCATTTGTTATAGTGGCAAGGATGGACTAAACTGGTTGTCACTTTGGATTCTTTTTTCTGAAACTCCTGCACGTGATATACTGAATCTACCTACTCCCAGTTTCATCGCATGTTGTTTGGAGATAAGCTCAATCACACTCAATCAAAACCTTAGATTTATTGGACTATATTTGCTTCTACTGTTGTCTTCTTTGTTTGTTTGCCATTTGTTCACTTAATCAGGTACATAAACAATTTTTTGGAGATCTTCTAAACAGAAACATAAACTATACTTTTTTGGAGAGATTTTGTTTTGAGTGTACATATAATCGCTTTCGGAGATCTTTTTTTGTGAGTTGTAATTGCGGTTCTAGAACCCCTATGAGTGTGTTCTGTGTTTTTTTGAATTGTGTAGTGGGATCCAATAAACACAAAGTCTTCTACCTCTTTTTTTGCTGAAAAAAATTATCTCGTGTTTTGTTAATATATATATATATATATATATACATTTACATACATATATATCTACATAGATATGTGCATATGTATATATGTATGTATGTATGTATGTATGTATGTATATATCTGTATGTATGTATGTATGTATATATCTGTATGTATGTATGTATGTATGTATATATCTGTATACAAGACAATATAAACAGCATGTACACCAGGCCTTAATTCAGCATTTTATATTCAAGACAGCATGTAAATTAGGTGTAGAAATCAACACTTCAAATGCTCTGAACAACACGTGTAATAAGCCCAGGAATTAACATTCCCAAGTATTCAAAACGTCATAAAACTTGAGCCCGAATCAACCTTAAAGAAGAGTGAAAAGGGGATCTATAAATCAGCTCATTAACCCCTCCAAAAACTATAAGTTCACAAGCTTAAAACAGTATGAATCCATCTTCAAAACAACCCACAATGCTGCCCAAAGCACCGAATATATATATATATATATATATATATAACTAAACAGTGTTTATCATAATCTGAAGCAGTGTCTGTTTGGGAGAGCTTATTTGCAGCGGTGGCGTTTTGAAAACGCCACCTTCATTTTGGAAGTCTCATTCCGCGTTTCATATGTTCGAAAGACGACTCGCCCCCTCTCGTCGCCCCTTTCGTCGCTCTCGTTACTCCTCTGCCCTAATATCGCAGGCAACGTAAACAAGTAAACACTCGTATTCTCTGGTCACTCCTCTCTTCTCTCTCATCGATTGAGCACAGAGCACAGGTAAACTACTTTTTTTTTTTCATCTACCGCATTTTGCTACCGCTCCTCTGCACTTGCTTTGATGTTAAAGAAATGTGAATGAATTTGGGATGAAAACTGTAATTTATTTAGGGTTTTCAGTTCCATAGCACTTGCTTTGATGTTCAAGAAATGCGAAGGAATTTCTTGGTTTTTAGTTGATGGATCGATTTGATGTTCAAGAAATGCTTTGATGTTCCCAAGAAACTTATTGGATATATATGAAATTGATGTTTATTTGGAAGATTTACTCACAAACCACACATTTCTTATATATTTACGTTCTCATGCATAGCTTTATAAGAGTAAATATCAAACTTTGGATTTTACAAAACGCACAAATCAAACAGTTACAGTTTATCCAGTACATGGGCAAATTGATCATTTTTTCAGAATCAGTTGTTCTTTAAATGCACAAACCAAACAGACTGACAACTTATTCGGATCAGCTGTTTATCACCAAATTATCAGGATAAACAGATTATCAGGATAAGCTGGATAAGTTGCAGCTGCCCCAAACAGACCTGCAAGGCTTAAATCATGCATAGTACTCATATGTGAAATGAATTAGCAGCTTTATGGGCACCAATGAGGGATGTAAGTGAAGAGGAGTGTTTATCCAAAATTCAAGTAAGAGAAACCAAACGTAAGATAAATCTCACAAGCCGAAACAGCCTCATTCGGAATCAAACATAGCCTTTAGATGCTTCACAAAAATCAGCAAACGTCCAGCCTAGAAGAACATGCTTAAATTTTCCAAGAACGAAAATAGATACCTACAAACGCTCACACACACCCAAAATTTGAAAGTCCTACACATGTGTACTCAAACTCAAATGTTAGATATGGGTTGTATTTACAATGTGACATAAAGATTTAGGTGGTATGAATGTAAAAAAAAATTCAAGGGCTCGATAAATAAATAAATTTGCTTCGAACTTCAGATTTTTGCATATATTTCGATGAAGACCTTTCTTGGAATGAAGTGTTGTGCATGCAAATACACCAAAAGTCTGAAATTGTTGCTCAAATTTTTAGTGTCATATATGTAAATACGTCACAATTTAAAGAGTCGAATACATATTTTTCAGTTTTTGAAGCGTAAATTTAAAAGTATATATAAAAAGAAGGTTGTACGTCATATATATGCAGGATGATGCAGTTTAACAACCCAGAATATGCATATTCAAAGAAATGATGTGTAAGGCATGAAGGCACTAAAAAAAATAAAAAAATCTGCATATTTATACATATGTATAGAATCACATGTATTGCATAGATGAGTACTTGGAAGTTAGAAAGTTTAATAGTTTCAACAGCATTTCATCAAAATTTCTTACTAATATTCAAATTAAAATAAAAAACATTTATTTTTCTTAAAATT
>NEWO01000042.1:326820-343924 GCA_003013225.1 Phalaenopsis aphrodite | reverse complement strand
TGGAATGAAGTGTTGTGCATGCAAATACACCAAAAGTCTGAAATTGTTGCTCAAATTTTTAGTGTCATATATGAAAATACATCACAATTTAAAGAGTCGAATACATATTTTTCAGTTTTTGAAGTGTAAATTTAAAAATATATATAAAAAGAAGGTTGTACGTCATATATATGCAGGATGATGCAGTTTAACTACCCAGAATATGCATATTCAAAGAAATGATGTGTAAGGCATGAAGGCACTAAAAAAAATAAAAAAATCTGCATATTTATACATACGTATAGAATCACATGTATTGCATAGATGAGTACTTGGAAGTTAGAAAGTTTAATAGTTTCAACAGCATTTCATCAAAATTTCAAATAAAATGTCATGTTTCTGAATTGATTCGTCACAGAAGTTTTACACAAACGAATAAGAAAATCTCCATTACTGAGATAGGTTGTAGTGAAGGTGTGATTTTGGAAACTATTCTTATGGGATTCATGCGACTACGAAGTAACAAACTAATTGTCAAATCAGCTATACTCGACTATTTCCATGAATTACCCCTCATGACACGGTATAATTAGTGCATAGCTTCCATTCCCAAAAGATCTGTATGGATCGCAAAACAAATGCACGATAGTTGAATCAAAGTTCACAACAACATCCTTACATCATATTTCAAAAAAAAATCTGGAAGCAATGGCTGGATTTCGACATTAATCAAGGCTCAAGAAACAATATTTCAAACTTTCAAACAGCACATACTCCAAACAAAGAAAAGAAATTGTACGTAAATCTATCCCAAAACAACAAGGGAACAGAGAGGAATAGCAAGGAGGCCGAGCAAAATAGCAAGGCTTCAAAACATTCAAACCTCTATGAACAAAGGACCAAAACTTTCAAGCTCTTGCACATAGCACCAAGAAGGTTCTCAGATTTTCAGAAAAAAAAGTAAAGCATAGAAACATTAGATTTTTTTTGTTTTTTTTTTTTTTGAACGAAGTAAAGCACCAAAAACTTTACACCTATGATACCCATATTTTTCATAGTATGTCAAAGAAAAAAAAAGCTCATCATTGTAGCCTTTCGTCGGTAATTAGAGTAGTGCAGATATAGAGATATTGAAGCTCGAAGTTGTTGAGTATGTGGAGCCCGGTCCACCTCGTGCTTTGGCGGTTTGCTCTTATGAGAATCATTTGATAAATTGATTCTAATTTATCTGCTCTTAATTTATTTCCTAAGCTTCGCCCATGCCTTCCCTGTAAAGATCCCGCCACTCCTCTTTCCAGAATAGCTTCCCGCCTCTCCCACCTAATCACGCCTCCTTGATTGATTTCCATAATCGAGTTTCGTTTTTTTAATGGGCTGAAGGAAAGGTTTGCTGGAGAAATTAAATTCAAGTGCTGGGAGGACATAGGAGGCAGGTTTTATCTCTCCCAGAACCCCTCTACTGTTGGAAAAAATATTACATCAGTACTACGCACGTTGAAGTAACGTGCGTACCCAATAAAATCACGCCACCACACCCCGCGCGACAGAGAAAAAAAAACGGCGGAGTAACACGGGGAATATTCCCTTCTGTGTTATTCATGTGTTATTGTGTGTTATTCATGTGTTATTGCGTGTTATTCATGTGTTATTGATGTGTTATTGTGTTATTATAACACCAAAAATATTCTCATGACACAATAACACATGAATAACACACAATAACACCCGAATAACACACAATAACACCCGAATAACACAGTGAATATTCCCGACAGAAAAAAGGCGGCGCAGTAACACGGGGGAATATTCTCCTCCGTGTTATTCATGTGTTATTGTGTGTTATTCATGTGTTATTCATGTGTTATTGATGTGTTATTGTGTTATTATAACACCAGGAATATTCCCAGGAGACAATAACACATGAATAACACACAATAACACATGAATAACACATGAGGGAATATTCTCCGTGTTACTCCGCCGTTTTTTTTCTCTGTCGCGCGGGGTGGCGTGGCGTGATTTCATTGGGTACGCACGTTACTCTACGTGCGTAGTACTGATGTAATATTTTTTCCTACTGTTGGGGCTTATGAAAAAGGCAAAGAAAAGTTTTTGCTTTTGTTCTCTCCCTTACTTTTCCCAGGTGACTTATGGTGGAGAGAGAAAGAAAAGCAAGTTTCTCTTTCAACATGTGCATCTCTCCGTTAGAGAGAGAGAGAGAGAGAGAGAGAGAAGGAGAAGAGAGAGAGGAAGAGAGAGAGTTTTTTCTTGTAATCGTCGAGGTGATTATAATCTTTGAAGTAATAAAACCCTCTGCAGCTCCGTGGACGTAGTCAATTTGCCGAACCACGTAAATCTATGTGCTTCCGCTGTGATTTTCTGTTTTGCGTTTTTCTCGATCCGATTTTTCGCTTTATTGTCGTTATTTTTCACAACAACTGGTATCAGAGCTTTGGTTCGAGGCTGAAAGAAAATAATGGGCGGAGATGAAGTGATGGCATCGGGGATCGAGAAGTTCAATGACACAGATTTTGGTTACTGGAGGATACAAATAGAGGACTACCTCTATGGGAAGAACTTCATCTTCCATTACTGAAAAAGAAGCAAAAAAGATAGACGAGTTGGAATGAAATCTGTTGGATCGACAGGTTATGGGGGTTGTACGATTAATTTTGTCAAGATCCGTTGTCTATAAAGTCATAAAGGAGAGGACTACAACAGATATCATGGCGGCTTTATCAGGTATGTATGAAAAGTCATCGACAAATAACAAGGTGCACCTCATGAAAAAAAATTATTCAATTTGAAGATGACGGAAGGTGTGTCGGTTGCTCTACACCTGAATGATTTCAATACTATCACAAATCAATTGTCGTCAGTCGAAATTGATTTTGATGATGAGATACATGTACTGATATTGTTGACTTCATTGTCAAATAGCTGTGAAGCCATGAGAATAGCAATTAGCAATTCTACAGGTAAATTCAAATTGAAATATGATGATATTCGTGATTTGCTTTTGGTTGAGGAGGTGCGCAGGAAAGATTCTGGCGAGACCTCGGGTTCGAATTCGACATTGATTGTTGATTCAAGAAGGAGATCACATGACATGAACTCAAACAGAGAAAGATCAAAATCAAAGTTTGGTCAGCAGACTACTTGCTGAAATTATGATAAGGCTGGCCATATAAAAGGAAGTGCAGGAATCCAAAAAAGAACGAGAGTGATGGCGTTAATGTTGTAACTGAAGAGACACAAGATGCATTATTGCTGACAGTTCACAGTTATGTTGATAACTGAATACTGGATTCAAGTGTTTCCTTTCATACATCTTCTCACCGGGAGTTAATGCGGAACTATGTTGCATGTAACTTTGGGAAGATATATCTAGTTGATGGAAAAGCTTTGGACGTGGTGGGGATGTGAAACGTTAATATTGCACTCTCTAACAAGAACAAATGGACTTTGCAAAAAGTTAGACATGTTCTTGAATTGAAGAAAAATCTCATTTCTGTTGGGCAACTCAATAAGGGTGGTCATTCAGTAGTGTTCTCAGATAGTGCTTGGAAGGTTATTAAAGGAGCATTAGTACTGCTCGGGGCAAGAAAACTGACACATTATATCTGACTTCATGTTTACTTAAGCGTTGACACATGAGCCAGATGTGCATTATGTGGAAGCAGAAGAAAGTAAGTTTTCTGAAAGACGACAGAGCGCCAAAGACAAGAAAAACGAATCTAATACGGACAGATGGTGGAAACCACATAGCTATAAAAAAATCTTGCAAGTGGGAGCTAACCAATAAGGAGACGGATTTCCTATTAGGAAATCGGACTTAGGAGAGCTGACAGAACTTCCACCAGGGAAGGGAAGAAAACAGTGCAAAACAAGTGAGTATACCGAGTGAAGACTGTGTTTGATGGCAGTAAGAAGTACAATATTGGACTTGTTGAAAAAGACTTTCAGTTGAGGCAGAATGTTGTCCATGTAGTGGGAGTTGCAAGCAGATTCATGAGTAACTCAGGAAAAAACTTGGGGGTACAAAGCTACATTGACGCTGATATGTCAACTAAGAGTATTACTCTTGAGAAACTGAAGTTGTGTGTAGCTTTAGTTGGTCTTCTGGCTTGAAGACCGGGGCTTTGAGTTGCAGAGATGGAAGATATCACATTTGAGGAAAAGGACGGCGCAACTAGTAGATGATGCAGTCGGTGTCTCAGTCTCCAAATGGGAGTTTTGTTGAGTGGGTGAAGTCTGGTCCACCTCCTGCTTTGGTGGTTTGCTCTTATAGAAATCGTTTGATAAATTGATTAGAATTTATCTACTCTTAACTTGTTTCCTAAGCTTCGCCCGTGCCTTCCCTGTAAAGATCCCGCCACTCCTCTTTACAAAATAACTTTTCGCCTCTCCCACCTAATCCTGCCTCCTCGATTGATTTCCATAATCGAGTTTCTTTTCTTTAATGGGTTGACGGAAAGGTTTGTTGGAGGATTTAAATTCAAGTGTTGGGAGGACATAGGAGGCAGGCTTTGTCTCTCCCAGAACCCCTCTACTTTTTGTGCTTACGAAAAAGACAAAGAAAAGTTTTTGCTTTTGTTTTCTCTCCCTTGCTTTTCCTAGGTGACTTAACGATAGAGAGAAAGAAAGACAAGCAAGCTTCTCTTTCAACTGGTGCATCTCTTTTTTAGAGAGAGACAGGGAGAGAGAGAAGGAGAGGAGAAAGAGAAAATTATTTCTTGTAATCGTCGAGGTGATCAACGGGTGTAATCCTCGAAGTAATAAAATTTTCTGCAGCTTTGTGGACGTAGGCAATTTGCCGAACCACATAAATTTGTGTGTTCTTTTTTTGTGCGAATTTCCCGTTCTATTTTTCGCTTCGTGGCTTTATTGTCGTTACTTTTGATAACAGAAGTGTCATGGATATATGAATGCTCAGCGAATAATGTGACCCCTATTCAAATGAATCAAGCTCATGTATATGAAAGAAATCTAGAAAAAAACATAGTTTCTGCACATAACCCAAATGAATTGAAACTCCTGCATATGAAAAAAATCCAGAACAAACATAATAGTAACCCATGCGAGACAAGTAGACGATGCTGAGTTCTTCCTACCATTTCCATCTCGTTTCATCCCCTCTACTGTTTATTTCATATATATATATATATATATATATATATATATATATATATATATATATATATATATATATATATATATATATATATATATATATATATNATATATATATATATATATATATATATATATATATATATATATATATATATATATATATATATATATATATATATATATATATATATATATAAAACAGAATCAAAATAGGCAGGGGTAGCTCGATGGTAAAGTAGCCAAGGGAGAATGGGCGACGAAGAAGAAGCAAAGGGAGGAGGATCGCAAATAGCAGTAGAGGGGATGAAACGAAATGGCCCCAAGCACAGGACAAATGGACCAACGAGTGGAGCTCTAGCAACAAAATTGCACTTACCGGAGGGGTGAGCCGAACGCGACAAGGACGGGGAAGTGGCGACAAACGACGCAGAGGGAAGTGCAAGTCGGGGGGAGTGGCGACAAGCCGAAAGATAGAGTGGCGAGCGAAGTAGGAATCTTCGGTGGGAATCTAGGGCTGAAGCATCGCAAAGAGGAGGAGAGGGGAGTTCGACCGAAGGAGTAAAGGCTCGGCTGAAAGAGAATCGCACTTCAAACAGGTTATAGGTTATAGGGAGTATTTCAGAAGTTTATAATCGCGTTATACCCCTGTAACATCCCTGTAACCTACCTGTAACTTACCTATATATGAAACAGAAGCGCGGAAGTTACTCGAAGTTACAGGTAGGTTACAGGGAGGCTACAGGGGGTATAACGCGGTTATAACCTCATAAAATCCTCCCTGTAACCTGTAAAACGTACGCAGCTCTGCGTACGTGTTATGTACGCAAATATTTTCCCGCGGCCAGGGCTTCGCTGGTGCGGAAAAGGGATTGGGTTTGGGTAGTGTGCACGTGTCTTTATATTGTTTCTTTTTTTTTTTCTTATTATTTCTTGTTCGTGCACAGAACCAAATCAAAGTGGGCGTCTCTTTTGGGTAAAATTGACGTTCCAGACGCACTTGTATGTTCCGTTTGGTCATCCGGGGTCGTCTGGACAACTTCACCGACGATCGGGTCAACAAAATGTCGAGTTTGATTTTCTTCAAATTTTAGTCCATGATTAATCGTTTCAAAAATTGATTTAAGTTTTAATTAATTACGAAGCCTTTACAGGTGCAGGTAATGAGAAATGTGATATTTATGTGTGTCGACTGTCCGAATTGTGATATTTGTGTGTGTGAATTTACGAAAGTCATAATGAGTTTCTTGAAGCTTTTAAACCCTATGGGAACTCTCTTTGGGACTCCACATGCTGGTTCTTAGCCCTTGCAACTAAAAGTTGAGTGCTTGGGACCACTCATATGAGGTCTCGCAAAGAGCTAGGAGGTGGTTTGAGTTTCTAAAAGGGTGGGTGTCATCAGTAGTCCTCTAGGATAGTCAATAAAAAGTCCTAAAGCTAGATCCAAGGCTATAGGAGGAAGAATTAGACCTCTTCGAAAATGTGGTCAATGGCTTATCATAGGTCTAATTCAACATAGACCTAACCCTAAACCCAACTTTAAACCAAACTAAGATCTAAACATAAACTTAACTCAGGTCTAACCCAACTTCGACTTGACTTAACTAAATGAATCTATAACTTAATTTAAGTTTAGCCTAACTTTGACTTGACTTAACCAAATTCTAAAGTTAACTCAATTCTAACCCAATTTAGACTTGACACAACCAAATTCTAAATTTAACTCAATACCAACCCAAACCCAATCCAGACCTAGCCAAATTTAAACCAATTTGGGCTAACCTAAATCAAACTTAAACCAACCTGGGTTAACCCAGCCTTAACTGGGCTAGCTCAAATTAAACTTAAACCAACCTAGGTCAATCAAGCCTAACCCGGTCTAATCTAATTAAACATAGACTAACTTGTATCTGCTCAGCTTAATTTGAGATAACCCTCACCAAAATACACTAAGACTTCAAGAGAAATGCAACATGCCTTATTTGTTTGGTCTTTTTTATTAAACATGGTGTATTTTATTGCATGCTTCCTTAAAGCTTATAATCAAAGACTGCCTAAGTCTACAAAATAAAAAAGACCAAACGATTAAGGCATGTTTAATTTCTCTTATAAGAATAAAGCACTCTCGACATGAAAACACACCTCAAAACACATTTAACCTAGGAGGCATGGTGTGCTAAGAACAAAATTTGCAACAAAATTTAAAATACATAATCCAATAAAATACACCATGAAATCTATTAAGAATTAAATTCAAACCATAAAGCCATCCTTGGTTTGAGAAGGATCATTGAAGGACGTAACCCAAAGCTACTAAGAAAGATCCTTCCAGGTCATCTCAAACCACAAACCCTAATGACCCTAGGTTGATGGACGTGACCAATCAAACCACAAATCCTAATGACCCCTGGTTGATGGAACCATGGGATCTTAACCGGATCATCTCAAAATAATAATAATAATAAACCTTATATGAAAATCTAACAGTGTAAGAAATTTTACACAATCTAAAATATTCAACACCTAAAATCGGAAAAGTCACTAATACTAACCCTAATGAACACTAATCACTGAACGAATCCTTAACCATGCTACCCACCCTAACGTACAAAGATACTGACCACAACCTTAACCATGTTACCTGAGTTTATGAAGATCTATTGAATGATGTGACTCATGGTTGTTGACAAGAATCTCCCAGTAAGAGCAAGCTTAACCACCTCTCTAGACTATGTTGATCAGGGAATTCAAATACCCTGGGACGATGGAAAGCCGTGAGCATCTTGACCAAGTTGTCTTAAACAATAAATAATTAACTTACTAATATTCAAATTAAAATAAAAAACATTTATTTTTCTTAAAATTTTGATGAAATATTTTAATTCAATTTTGCAGAGCTATTAAAGTGAGTTTTTACCGTAGATTTATCTTACATGTTATTAGGATATGCTAACTCTGTTTTGCAAGACTGTTGTAAATAAAAAATTTGTTGTGGTGACCTAGAAACTTTTCTTTTAGTATTCTTCTTTTTTTATAAAGTTAGGAAGTGTTATGATCAAACTGACTATAAACATCTGAACTACCCAAAAGAAGATGAAACACAAATTAAATGATGAACCTCAACTGAATTCAGATGATGTTAATTGATGAGTCTATTAGTTTGCCTATTGTCTATTTGATAAGTCGGCCCACATTATATTTTATATTAATAATTCTACTTTTTGTTAGGATTACAGATAGGCTCACCCCAGGATTAAATTTTTGACCCCATCTAAATAACTTCAACTTAACTTTTGAAGATAAAACTCATAATAAAAACTAAACAATCTAAATTACTACATTCACAACCATAGAAATATGATGCATCTAAACAACCTCGATTCACAGTAAACAAAAATGAGTAGAAACTCCTTTTCAATCTAGAAATATGAGCGATAAACTGATCAATAGACATATGCATAACATAGTGCTCCTATTTTTTGTCTTAGGATCTTCATTTATTTCACTGAAAGGGATGGTTTGGCCCGTGAGAATTACTTCTTTATAGAGTGAGTTATGCCTATGCATACTGATTAGCCTTTTGAACAAACCTTCAATGTATTAATCTTCAAGGACTTGCATAAGCCATCACACATCTTACTTCGATCCACTTTACACTAATCAAATACAACTAAACACTTGAGTGTGGTAAGACATAAAAAATTTAAATTTAAAATTTTAAAATATATTTACATTAGTCTTAGGACATTATGCATACCATACATACTTAGGTAGCGTAATTTATAATCAAGACGTATGGCCTACTACTAATAAACAATAACTTACCCTATCTTACATCATCAAGACCGGTCATGCAGGGTTCGAATGCGACTAGGTGCTTTAGATGACAGCTCTTCCCATGCTGGGTTGTAAGTCCATTGCATTTTGTGTTCTCTTTTTTTAGGTTAGGGTTCTGAAGTTTCACTTCTCTCAGTGAACTTTAATCTAGGACTCTGAGGTTGTTCGTTTAGTTATGATGTAAATCCTCATAGTCCTAACATTCTAACAAAACATCAGGATGAATATACTAAAGTTTTCTTCAAAAACATCATATACTAAAAAATTGGATAGTCTTGGACATTACTGAGATTTCCTTGGTATCTCCAAATGTCCCTGACATTTTCTCACTTTGGCTTCCCTTAATAACTCTTCAACTCTTAAGTTTTTCCCATTTGAAAATCTAATGTCCAATCGTGAAAATTTCTTGGGAACTAAACTGCAACCTTAATCTAAAGTCTTCTTAAGTAACGTCAGTTGCTTAAGATATGATTAAATATATGGGCTTGCCCTTATAAAAAGACGAAGACCCTAGGACTAATCTAAACTCTATCTAGTCTTCAAATTAGATATGAGAAATACTCTATTGAGTTTAAACTATAGACTAGTGCAAATATTTAATATTTCTTAGTTTCAGTAACATAACCTATCATAAAGTTGTAATTCCACCTTTTGAGGAAGTATACCACTTTAGATGTCGTGTTTGATTATTCAAATGATTAAATCTTTGATTTTGCAGGGCATTTAAAGGGTCCCTGTCAAAGTGAAATAAAATCTGACATACATATAACATTCTTAAAGGTCTTGAACAAAGTGTTTTATTAATGGAGTCATATAAGGCCTCAGTTAAGACATACTCCCTCTAAGTCAACTATTGGAGGAACATCTCTCTGCCTAACCTAACCTGATCCACCCAGTTAGCCTTGCGATGGAACTTGCCCTGATCGATCAACTTGTGAAGCGCTCCTAGCTCATGCAGCGCCACAACCAGCCTGTTTCACAAGGTGGCAACCTCCACCCACAAGGTCACTACCTTTGAGTCTGTGGCTTGTCAAGTGGGTCGATAACTCCCACATAAATCTATGGCCAAACCTCCGATCACTCACTCCAAAGAATCCACCAACACTGCCAAGGGTCAAGTCCTGCCTTCATGCTGCACTATGGATCAGGTAGAAGGAGGACGCCACTTTGTTCGCTCCTGTTGAGAGCTTATAACTGGAAAAGGATCGAGTGACTGACGACCCTTCAAAGTGATTGATGACAAAAGCCCCGTGAACTTGACTTGCATTCTAGCCACCGAAGTGGGGCAGACTTCGCTACGTCCTTCAAAGACCCACCAAAATCAGTACATGAGAACCTATAATTGACTTTAAAAATATTAGTGTTACTGCATTTTTATGCGATATTAACTACTAAGTGTTATGCAAATGAAAATTAAATTAAAGATGTGTTTGTGACAGCTTATGTGTTTCAGGATAAACTGTTATCCTGAAATGCGGCCCGCGGGCGAGCCTCGGGGCTAGACCCGCGGCCTGCATTTAGTGTAAAAACTCTAACGCGTTTCCGAATAAGCTGGCGAGACACGAGAACTAAACGGTTTAAGGCACCGCCCGCATTTATAAGCTACCCCCAACATGCCTCAAGATAGTACTTTATAAAATATCTCATAATAACATCATTCAATCTCGGCTTCAATCATAAACCTCAGCAATTATTAAATCAATGGAAGGAGCTCGAGTGGAATAAACGTGTCAACTACCATGTATTTTTATATCAGTTTTTGTTTGTTTTTGGTCGAAAGTTAAACCTCAAGGTACACTTGTGATTCCTGACAAAATTATATGCGTTGCTTTCTATCATCGTTGCCGATTACGTATAGTTCAAGAATGATGTGACATGACTGACATTGGAGAGTTTACGCCGAAGCAGTGCTGTGTAAATGGAAAAGGGCTTTAAATTTCGTAGCTAACGTGAAGGAGGATTTAGAAAATAACTTACCGTTTTAAAATAGTATTTCTAATTGTCTCTGATTATATATTAACATAATAGTTTATCCTAAAGTTAAAAATTAATATGATATAAATCCAACTCTCTGATTGTACTATTAAAGGAGTAAATCCGCATCTTATGTCACCATAGGACTTACGGGCATTACCTTAATGTTAAGCTATCACCATTAATTTCCTTAATATGACTTAATATAAATTTGGGTTACGTATTTAAATGTTTGTGGACCAAGGAGTAATAACGATAATCATTTTTTTAATGTCATATTTTTGAAAGAAGTGATATATATATATATATATATATATATATATATATATATATATATATATATATATATATATATATATATATATATATATATATATATATATATATATATATATATATATATATATATATATATATATATATATATAATTCCATGTTGAATCAGTGTAAGTAATAGAGGGGAGATAATTTGTTGTACATATTTTCGCACTAGGAGATAAATAATTTAAGAGTGGTTTATAGAAGACGTGGAGATTCTTAATTAAAATCTTAAATTGGGGAAAAATCACAGGTCCCCTAGTTTTGTTGAAATGAATCAACTTTTGTATATCGTAGGTTACATTGTATCTTTTCTCATAACGAGCTAGGAAAGACTTTGATAAAATAAACTTGACATGAACTATATAACATGGTTTCTTTGTTGGAAATCTGAGGAGCATTATGAAATTGGAAATATCATAATGAGATTTTGCTGATGAGCATCTCCTTGAAGAAACAAAGAGTAAGAGTAGTGATCAAGATGGTGGGCATGGATCGTAACTGAAGAGATAAACGTCTAACATAGTGTTTATTGTGGGTATTTGACCCTTGGGGCCATTTACATATATGGCACACAGTTCTTATTTACTTGCACAACTCACACCTAAACTTTCATGTTTAAACATATGACAACAAGTCTTCAATATTTCATAAAAAATAGTACTATCATAGCATTTTAATAGTGAAATACAACTTTTCAAGCATAGGTTTAAAGCATCAAATTGCTATGTATGCAATGTTGGTCTCACGGTAAGGCCTATATTCTCCTCTCTCTCACTCCTTTAGAGAACCTAGCATCCAGCTTCAAGTCTTCAGAGAAGTAACCCAAAATTAGTACTTTAATCAAATCTTTGCTCCCTTTGATTTAAATTATAGTTGATTTTAATTCTTGGCACTTGGTCTAGTCTTAAGTTGATTTCAATTAAGTTATTGAGACTAAAAATTGTGTTCCCTATATGGGGTTGGATAGGATTTTAATTGACCCATTGAGCTTAGGGATTGGACTCCATGGCTTAAACACCTTTTGGACCCTTAACTCAACCTTTGGTTTATGTTGATGAAATCTCCAATTTTGCCTAGTTAACATAGGAGAAACCTTATAGGAACCACTAAATCACTTCAAAACCATTCTATTTTGATTCATTCCTTGTTTAAAAGAGAGCACATTTGGTTTGATGTTCACTATGGATCAATATTAAGCTAATACTAAAGAATTAAATATAACTAAAATTAAAATCAAAGTTAAAAATTAAATTTAAATCCACTTTGTTAAAATTTAAATATAAAAATTTGAATTAATTAAATTTGAAGTCAAAATCAAAATTTATAAATAAATCAACATCAAAATTAACAAATTTAAAACTTTAGTAATAAATGTATTCATTTCAAGTTTAAGAAATCAAGCATAAATAAAATTCAAACATTGTTCAATTAATATCAAATTCAAATTTCACTAAATAAAGTTCAAATTTAACAATAAATCAAACCCAAATATACCCAAACTAAACCACATAAAGTTCAATTCAACTCAAACAATCAAACAAATCTCTAATGTTGTAAACATATTCCTAACTCAACAATTCAATATATAAATCTATGTCGAACACTTTTAATAAACAAAACTAATTCCATATACACTAAAACCAACTCCAAATCAATATATACACCCAAATTTAATCTAAAGTCATATTAGCCTTCGATTCTTATCTAATTAGAAAATGAAATTACAAGCTAACCATTCACAAAATCAACCATCAAGATATGTAAAGATACTTATTTTAAATTTATTTGAAATCAACTTGTCAACACACTTTAAGTGTAGCTTAGACTCCACTCAAAATCCTAACTCTAAAGTCAACATTAATCCTACATAAAAACCTTATCGTAAATCTCTAAATAATGTCTAGAATCAACAACCTAAACACCAACAAATTATGCTTAAATTCTATCCAAATACAATCCCATACTCAAGTGTAATATGTACCAAGCCATTATCAAATTGTCCATAATATTTGTTGAAATCCAAATTAAAATAAGCCCAAAACCTACACACTTTCATCATGAAGATCATACTTCAATTTTTGTAAAGCTTATTCCAATGCCATTCTTAGCTTCTAACTATTTTCAAGCCAATCTTGGACTTAATTAAAGCATCACCTATGGCTAATTCAATTAGACATCCCTCTCTTTGGCATAACCCTTTTGATTAATTACAAGTGGTAGCTCTCCATTGGCCAGTCTACTTTTAGTTTATTTGGGAAAACTTTAAATGTTTGATTATGTAGTTGTAAAGCTACAATTCAAAAAACTACGGTGGTTGTTGCAAAAAAAAAAATATAAATGTTAGACCATAGCTTTCTAGCAACCACAATATTTAGCCAACTGTGGTGGTAAAACAATACTTTCAACTATAGCTTTTCAAAAATGCAGGCAAAATACAGTATTGTTAAACAGGAAAAACTGTGATGTAACACCGCATCGCCACCCTAAATGCACCCTTTAACAACATCCACCCTAAAAATTCTTATTCATTTCCTCCCTTATTCCCTCGATAGGTTTTGTTTCCCTTAATCCACCCAAGCCTCAATTCCCTTCAATTCCATTGGCCTCCCTCCACTATATTCCCCATACCCAGAACAAGTACACCTTTAATTACCTTTATCCACTACTTTAGGTTCTTCTCTAAAGCAGCTTGAAGCTTCAGTGAGCTATCCAAAAAGTTCCTCAATTAAGTTCTTTTTAAGTTACACTATTTATCCCACTATTCAATCATGGTAATTCATCATCTGATCAAATTCTTGGACAAAGAAGGAGAAGCTTATGACTTAGCTTAAAGGATCTTTCGTGGTTTTGCGAAGACCAACCAAGATACTGTAATCATTTTGATCATCTCAACTATGTAGGCATTCTTTAAACTTTGATATAAGAGTGGTTAGATATTTTTTTCTTCAAGGCATTGTGATGTGTCCATCACAGATCTTGAAAGATTTCTATTTAAGGGATTAAATACCCCATTTAGTAAATAATATACTATCTTTAGATATTGAAATATAACCTTAAAATAGATCTAATATTTTAAATAATTTTTTTTAAAGATTTATGGGTCTACATTAACCATAGATTTTTTTTCCTAAGTTACGAGTGTAAGATAGGACTTATTTTAATTATGGGGTCCAGTGTTCTTATAAGAGAAAACCCTCATAGTTAAATACATCCCATGAGTTGTGAACTCTGAAAAATCTCTCAATTAAAGTATTACCTTGTACATTAAAGATTTCATTGTTTGATATTCTAAGATTAGTGTTTTAAGATTTTCAATGGATAGACACAAGATTTAAAGGTGTTATTTATAGAATTCAAAANATTAAGTTCTTTTTAAGTTACACTATTTATCCCACTATTCAATCAAGGTAATTCATCATCTGATCAAATTCTTGGACAAAGAAGGAGAAGCTTATGACTTAGCTTAAAGGATCTTTCGTGGTTTTGCGAAGACCAACCAAGATATTGTAATCATTTTGATCATCTCAACTATGTAGGTATTCTTTAAACTTTGATATAAGAGTGGTTAGATATTTTTTTCTTCAAGGCATTGTGATGTTTCCATCATAGATCTTGAAAGATTTCTATTTAAGGGATTAAATACCCCATTTAGTAAATAATATACTATCTTTAGATATTGAAATATAACCTTAAAATAGATCTAATATTTTAAATAATTTTTTTTAAAGATTTATGGGTCTACATTAACCATAGATTTTTTTTCCTAAGTTACGAGTGTAAGATAGGGCTTATTTTAATTATGGGGTCCAGTGTTCTTATAAGAGAAAACCCTCATAGTTAAATACATCCCATGAGTTGTGAACTCTGAAAAATCTCTCAATTAAAGTATTACCTTGTACATTAAAGATTTCATTGTTTGATATTCTAAGATTAGTGTTTTAAGATTTTCAATGGATAGACACAAGATTTAAAGGTGTTATTTATAGAATTCAAAATTCGTGACTTACAGTCCAATGATGATGTTTCATGGAAAGTCTTATGAGAGAGATTAACTAACTCTGAAAAGAAGGTATACCTTGGGGAATAAAATTATAAAATTATTGAATGACTTATGTTTCATAAAATTAGGAAGAAGTGATAATGAACTTTAGAAAGGATAGGATTTATTGGATTTATGTGCAATTTGTTAGGTTTAAAAAAAATTGGCTTGCGAGAAGAAATTTAAGGTTTGAATAAAAAAAAATTGATTTAAGGATATGATTTAAAAGTTTTGAATTAAAATTTTTTGTTTAAAAAGTTTAGGTTGAATGATTTAAATTGAGAGATTTAAGTTGAAAGGATTTATTGATTTAAAAAAAAATTAGTTGAAAGGTTGAATTTGATTTTTAGGTAGAAGTTAAAAGCACCATTTTATGTAAATATTGACTCTATATCGGGATTAAATGGGTGGGCCAACCTAAAATTTGGGTACGACATCCTCTGTCAAGATACCCACAGTCTTTTTATCATTTTGGGTCAGTAGCCTTATATTATTAACCAACTATATAGTCAAAGTCTTCTATTATTGTCAAAGGGATTGTGAGTGTAGTCCTTATTAACTATTAGGTGCTAGATATTTAGTTTTCAGTAATCATAAGTTAGTTTATTCTAGGAAAACTACATAGTCAAAAAGGGTTAGGGGCTTGGGGTTTTATGTGTCCTAATCCTTAGGAGTAACTAGGGGTAACTAGTAATCTAACCTTGGCTTTTATGCTTAGCTTATTATAGGGGTGTGTATGGACTAAGATTTTAATTCTTCTTGGCTTACTTAAGGTTTACAATTAATTTATTTATATGTTACTTTTGTTGTTGAATTTTAATTGTTTTTCTTTGTATTTGATATTTGAATTTAGATTTGGTTAAATTTTCCCAGTCTTCATATATTGATTCCCCTTCATACTGACAAAATGAGATAATATCTCTTCTAAGTTTAGTAGTCCTTGAAGGTGGAAAATACTTAGTTAAGAATTTATGAGTTAACACCTCCCAATTTTAAATAGAGCCAGTTGCTAATGAGTATAACCACATTTTAGCCTTATCCCTTACTGAGAAAGGAAAAAGCCTTAGTCTGACAGCATCATCTGACATACCATTATAATGAAATATAGCACAAAGCTCTATAAAATTTGATAAGTGTAACTAGGGATCCTACAAAGGAGTTCCCCGAAACTGATTGTTCTGCACCAGTTGGATAATCTCAAGATTTATTCCAAACGAGTCAGCTTCTACGATAGGGTTTTGTACTTGAGTGAATTTCATCTGTCGTAGGATTTACGTAATCCCTCAATGAAGTATGATGATTGTCCAAGTTATTATTTGAAATTTTTCCATTTCCATTTCTAGTTTTTTATGTCCTCTTTGTATTTTTATATTTTTCTTTTTTTCAAACTCGGGATCATAAGGCACAAGTCCTGTAGATCCTTTGTTTTGAATACGCAACATAACAAACAATACATTAACAATTAAACAAATAATAGATGAAATATATTCAACACAACAAAACATTTTCATGAACACCTTATTTTTCATAAAATTTTTTTTAACACTTTTTCATATAAAAACACTTTTCACACAAAACAGTTTTTACGACACTACAGTTTTCCAAGTCTAAGCCTAATTACTTCAACTAAAATTCTTCTAAAGTTCTAACCGAAGCTTCCCCGACAACGACACCAAAACTTGACAGCGACTTTTTATATGCAAGAATTTATGAACCCAGATTTATATATTTATAATGATTTTGTAAAGTCACAATTTCAAACGCAAGTATACGTATTGCTCAAGTAATATAGGGCTCTAGTGGAGTCCCGTTTATCGATCC
>NEWO01000042.1:298607-323169 GCA_003013225.1 Phalaenopsis aphrodite | reverse complement strand
TTTAAAAATAAATTTTTTAACGTCCTTCCGAAGCGGGCAACGAGATTTCAATTTCGATGACCGACAGCTTCTTACGGGCAAACCCCACACCAAAAATAATGCCGACAATTATCGGGCGTAGAATTAGAGATTTTAGAGTGACGGACTAAAATCTTCAATTCGGTCCTATCATTTGGGTGTTGAAGTGTAGATATTAGCCCTCAGGTGAGGGGAACGTGAGAGCTCCGAAGTGAGAGCCGGTATCCTCCCAGCCTAGCTGTAAATTCAAGAAACAAGAGTAGGATTAGTCAATGTTTTTTAAGCCTGGACCAAAAGGTAAAGAATAGGTATGTTCCTATTTGTCACAATATAAATTGAACTAATTCACTTTATCCATTCACTATAATTTCTTGACAAGGAGAATGATGTTTTCTTATATATTGAATATCACAATTAAACCCCTCCTTAGTATCATTAGTTATTTAATAATTATTAAAATTCTCTATTTATTTCAATTGTCTATTAGTGACAGATAAGCAAATTGAACATCGTTGTTGTGATTAAAGTATTGATTTTCTAAAATCTTCGTTCGCAGTTCTAAATCACTCCCTGTGAGATCGATATCTAAGACTCCATTAGAGCCATATATTACTTGAGCGATACGTATACTTGCGTTGATATGTGTGACTTTAAAATTATTGAATATTTATTACGTCCATATTTATCTTATATTTTAAGCATTTAAAAAGTCATCGGTCAGTAACTTGAGGACAAGTAACATGTAAGTTTGGGGGATTTTGATATATAAAAAATATATGCATTTTTAGACCCCTATTTTATACTCATTTTTGGTGATATTGCAATTTAATGAAAGGTATTTTTCATGTTTTCTTGCAGGTTGTTGATTTTTAGGACTTGAAGCAAAAAGGAAACAAAAAGGATGAAATTTAGAGTCAAAATGGAGAATATGAAAATTTATTCAGCGCCAGACTGGGCGCTGACAGTGCCGTTTGACAGAGAGCAGCGAATTAAATAGAAGACTAATGGTACTGACAGTGCCAGTGTCGGTGCAGACCCTATTTCTAGAAGATTTGATGAATTTGGACGCTTTTTGAAGAGTTTTTTAATGCACTTATTGGAGAACCGACTTTAAGCTTTGTTTGAGGCCGAAATTGATAAGAAAAGTGACTCTTCCTGACTTCTCATCGCCCAAAATTCAACCTCCTATGCACCACACACTCTTCCATTTCATTCCACAACCATTTAGGGTCAATTATTCTTATAATTTAGAGTTTTTGTGGTGAGATTAAGTGTGAATTCTTCTCTAAGAGTTGTTGGAGAAGAACAAATTGAGAGATTTTTTCTTCTTATATTTCATAGAAGAGGCTACAAGGGATTTGCTTTGAAAAATAGTTTCAGATAAATATTGTTTGTTTAATAGTGCTGTATGAACTTTCCTTTATATATGAAATTTGTGTTTTGTTGTATCTTTCTTATGAAGTCTGAATAGTTTCCTTTATCTTTTTCCTTACTCTGAGATATGGTGAAATGAAGAGATAATATGAATGTACCAATGTTAAAATATAAAATAAATTGTGATGGTTTTGCAACTCCGAACTTAATTTACTTTTCGATCTGACCAATTGAATTGTTAAAATTTATTGTGAAACATATGATCTGGGAAATGAAGTATGAGTTCTAAAACAGAGTGAGGATCACATTTGATTTCATGAAAAAGAATTTCGTTCATGGAATTAAGTGCAAATAAATACGAAAATATACATTATTGGGTGTAAAATTGGAAATTTTAGGGTGACAGACTAAAAATTCCCAATTCGGTCTTAGTGTTTAAGAGCTAAAGCGAGATTTAGCTTTCAAGGGAAGGGAAGTGGAAGCTCTGGAGTGGGAGCCAGTATCCTCTTAGCCTAGCTACGGATTTAGGGACAAAACCACAGATTAGCCAATGATTTTCTATAACACTGTATCAGGGTAGAAAATTAAAAATGCTCTTATTTGGCATAATACATATTCTAATCATTTATCTCATCTCATTTCACTAAAATCTCATTGTAGTGGAAAAGATTCTTTTTAACATAAGAAATCTTCTTCACATAAACATAGTTTAATAGTTTAGTAGTTACTGTTTAAACTTTGAATTTCAATTTTGTTAGTAGTTAAATAATTTAGTTCTGATAATATCTTAACATTCAAAATTAGTGACAGTAATTTTGTTTTACTTTCTGTGAATTTTCTAGTTAATTTATCATTTCAAATTTAATTTTTTCTCGTGGGATCGATAGAAAGTTTTTTATTACTTAATAAAAATACGTATATTTGCGTAGAATCTCAACATTAATTGCTTAAATTTCTTAATTATATATAGAGCATCAAGTTTTTAGCACCGTTTTATAGCGGAGCCAACTTTATAATTTTTACACAACTATATTTCCTCGGGATCAACTACTGCTACTTTCTATCTTTTACTTTTATTATTTTGAGTCATAGTTATTTACTCTCATTTTTTTTAATTTCTATACATAGTTTTTACTTGTGACTTAAGTGTGCTGCACTGTTTATTTCTACTTATGATTATTTTTTCTGCAAATACTAATCTTTTTAATGTCATTCCTTTGTTTGCAGATGACAACAGGTGATGCAGGTAGTCAACTACCTCATAGATCTCGTGTTTTGAGACCACCTACTCTAGTAGAAAGAGGAGATTTTCTATTCCTGCTGATGGTTCCACTACTGTTGTGCCTCCTCTATCACCACCTCCCACACCTGCTTCTGCTACAGTCCCTATGACAACTCCTCCCACACTCACTGCTACCACCCATTCTGTGGCACCCGCTCCCACACCTGATGCTGCCTCGTCTCCTCTGAATCCTACTGCTTCTGAACCTACTCTTCCACTTGCCACTGACACAGCTCTTGACTCTAGCTCATCGACCTCTGCTCCCACCCCCTTGAAGGTACACTTACTGCAAGAGAGGGGCTAGTAAGTTATTTTTAACAATATATTTTGTTTATTCTTCATGATTTATATTTTTTAGTAACTAATATATTTTTTAAGAAAAATTATTCCCCACAAGCTGCCAGTCACCTTCATCACAATGACTATCCAGACCAGGTACGATGAGCCCTATCTATTGTGGAAGCAGATACCTATAGCCATTTGACACATGTGGTTCAGGGAGTTTGAGGCATAATAATGTAATTTGAATCATATTTACAATTTTTTTTTTAATTTTTAGAATAACAAATGGATTAATTTCATGTTGTAGTGGTCCTTCAACTGGCTCTCAATGCACCACCATCATATTTGTTGAATCTTTGAAATTTGGGGCAAGCATCAGCTTGTCGACATGTTGACGATAGCCTGCTAGAGGGGCTATCAACCTGCCTGGATTGGTGAGTGTCTTTGGGGTCAATTGACCATGGCTTAGGCCTCTCTTGATTGTGAGAGGAGGAGGTAGACGAACTGGGCGAATCAGGCAACAGAGGAAGCCAGGGGAGCTACGCTCCATATTGTTGGATCAGTCTTCCATACGGAGAACTACAATAGGTTGGCTAGGTTTTGTTAGATATTTAAAATTAACTCAACTTTTGGAGTAATTTTTTAGTTCTAATCATTTGTATATGCTACACATGGTAAGGAATTTAGTCGTGCTCCCTCTATTGCGGAGCTACATGTCTGAACTCATCAGTGCTCAGGGACTGCGCAGTGCGTCTCAAAGCATTCCCTCTGAGTTGTTGTAAGTTAAAAACCTTAAATTAAAAGTTTATTTTGACTATAACTGTTGAAAGTTTTAATTAAATGCTGGTTTTCATTATGTAGGAGGAGTTCAAGTAGCTTCGGAAGAGACACTTAGCCACTCTGACCCAAACTAACATCAACAATAGTGGTAGTCAGTCTACCACTACGCAGTCCGAGTATGATATTTGAACATAGGCTGCAACAAAGAAAATGGGGGAGGGTTTATGACATTGGATTGAAGGGCATAATCTTCGAGGCTGAGATCTCCCGTGGTCCCGTTCTTCGTTCCCCGAGCTCCTCACAGCTAAACCAGAAGGCTCTTATCAGGCAAGTGTTTTCAATGAATGAAGAGATCCGCCAGTTGCACGAGTAGATGCTGCAAAGCCAGCATAGAGTGGAGGACGTTATAGTGTGCATGTCGGAGACTTTAGCAAATAGCTGGGACAAGCGGCCGATGACATCTGCATAAGAGGAGGAGGAGGATGGAGATGACGAGTAATTTTTTTTCTTTTATTTGTAAGCATTATGTTAACATTTTTTGTGAAATTTTTTTGATTAACTTTAGTGTTCTTATTTGGAATGATTTGTACCAATATCTTCCTTTTATTAAAGATATTGTTTAGAGATTTGATATGTGATATGACTATGTTTAATGTGGTATGTGATACATAATATGTTTCTGAGCAAGTTATGAAAATATAATTGATATTCTAAATTAATTTTGCATGTTATAGGTTTGTGTTTGATTTACATTCGTTTCCAGACGCAAAACCAAACACTACATGTACAATAATTTGTTGTTGTTCAACGATATTTTCCAACACAAATGAGACGGTGATCCGACACTAAGTTTCATAGCCAGATAATTTCAGATGCAAATTTCGACGCACATTAAGAATAAATAAATCCGACATAAAAATTGACGCAAATTATTTGCATAGAATATTTCGACATAAATTTGACAAAAATAAAATTACCGGACCTCATTTTAACGTCGAAAAAAATCAGACATAAATCCAACGCTAACCTTTAAATATAGTCAGATTTGCTTCTAATTTGCGTATGATCTGTCTGACTCAAATATGCTAATTTTTTGTAGTGGGAGTTTCGTATATCTGCAAGTTGTGAGCCCATCGTTGTGTTCCCCTATGATCCCAGCTAGCTCTGATTATGACCATATGGCGAGGGTTGAGCGATGAACATGACAATTTTGGACGAACCAGAGAGAGGAAGAGGGAAATGCAAGGTTTCGAGGGGTACAGACATGATGATTTTGGACAAACCAGAGAGAGGGCGAGGGAAATGCAAGGGTTCTGAGGGGGAGGAAAAGTGTTTTAGGCTAAACAGCGAGCGAGACAGATAAGAGAAAGAGATGATGGATTTGGGTGGGGAGGGTATAATAGGCTAATTACCAAGGGTTTATAAATTGCTTAATCACCATCAGTTTATAATGTCAAAACTGACTGTCAAAGCTGTCATTTATTAAAAATAAAAGTTGGTTTCTCTCCCACAAAAGGTGACCTTACTAATAATCGATGAACTATAGTTGTTGGTTAACATTCAGTGTTTAATTGATGTCATAGTACATTAATAAATCCAAAACACTTGTCAAAATTTTTTTCATGTAGAAAAGCGTTGGAAAAATCTATAGTTATGTCATCATAAACTATGTAGCTGATGAACTATTGCTAAACCATCGAAACTTACCACAATATTTTCGAAGCACAAAAAGCTTTTGGCTTTTGCACTGATTATAAATGCTTTTCCTGCAGTGAAAATTCAAACGGTCAAAAGCTTTTGGGTGATCTAAATATCCAATAATAATATTTTATCTTTTTTTTC
Organism: Phalaenopsis aphrodite; assembly: GCA_003013225.1. Taxonomy (NCBI): domain Eukaryota; kingdom Viridiplantae; phylum Streptophyta; class Magnoliopsida; order Asparagales; family Orchidaceae; genus Phalaenopsis; species Phalaenopsis aphrodite. Next base: position 317,591 of record NEWO01000042.1, on the reverse strand, counting down.
CCGAAACATCTATATATAAACTCTTATAACTTTGTTTTCATCAGTTTGTCAGAGACTCGAGAAACTTGAAGTGTTCACATGCATATGCATCTAAGCCAATACTCAAGAAATTCGAATTGATTGAACAAATCAAAGACTCTCATACCGGGAAAGCAAGTCACCAACGCCAGCATTCATCACTTAGTAACTATCATAAAGAAATAACCCGGTAGAGTTAAAATGTTAAAACAAAGGTAAGAAATAATGAAAACTCACAGTCTATTAGCATCTAGATGACAACTGTCAGTGGCAGCGACTGGTCGGCCACCTCATTCGGCCAGCCACCACAGCCAACCGGTAGTCCACCTCTTCTGATGGACCCAACAATGAAAATATGTCAGATATACGAAAATGTGTCATACATATGAAAAGATGTTAAAAATACAAAAATGTGTCGAACATATGAAAAGATGGCAGATACACTAAAACATGCCGATTAAGATAATAATTTGTAACTTCTATGGGCAATAATGTAATTTTAACCTTTTTATCCTCCCATAGGACATTTTTCATGTAAGGGAACACATGTTATTTGGGCTTTCCAGGCATTTATGTATCATTATTCCCTTCTCTTGTAATAATTTTTTTCACTTGTAATAATTTTTTTCAGTATATAAAATGTGTTCAAGAGCTCCGAGAACATCCACACTTTACCTCGTTGGGGGTAATCAATGTGACACTCCTTCCACTATATTTCTCATTCTCTCTCGCAGTTTCTATGCTCTATTCTTTCAGTATGATTTTCAAGGAAGATTTGGATTCGACACATAGTTTTTTAAATTTTTATATATCTAATATTTAAAACTTATTTATTTATTCATATAATATTTTAACGTCATATTCAAATAAAAAATATGTTTGAAAATAGATTTCTCATCTCGAGATATTGATTATCAAAAATATCTTCATATAACGTTAAAAAAATTAATAAATATGAATACTTGAACAATAGGTGTAAAAACATACAAAAGTTTACAAGCAAATGCTCATAAATATTATCTTCCTACAACCCAAATAAAATCCCACCATACATATCACGCTTCCCTCAACATCACCTTCTCCCAACCCCCCCTCTCAACCTTCTCTCAACATAACTCAAGCCCAACTTCTCTCCTTCATCCATCTTCCTCTTTCCAGTAAATCTCTTCAAATCAAAACTTCACAATCCATCACCGCCTATCGTGAAATGGATTCCCACCTGAAGTGGGCCGAACCAGTCGTGCGTGTCCAATCCCTCTCAGAAAGTGGCGCCACTCTTCTACCCCCACGATACATCAAACCCCCCGATCAACGCCCCACCGCTATCAATCATAATGATTTCAATATCCCAATAATCGACCTTAGCCCCTCAAGCGACGCCAAAGCGATCGCCACAGCAGTCTCGGCTGCCTGCAAGGAGTGGGGCGTTTTCCAGGCGGTAAACCATGGGGTAAGCCCAGATCTCCTGCACCGCGCTCGGAAACTATGGCGTGCATTCTTCCACCTCCCTATGAAGTCCAAGGAAGCCTACGCTAACTCCCCGAAGACATACGAAGGATACGGTAGCCGAGTTGGGATAGAGAAAGATGCCATTCTTGACTGGGGGGACTACTTCTACCTCCACTACTTCCCTTTGTGTCTCAAAAACCATGATAAATGGCTTGCCCTGCCTTCTTCATTGAGGTATTTATTAAAAACTCTTTATAATTGACAAGCTAATATGCTAGATTGTTACTTTGTCCGGTCTGTGTTAGGGAGATGGTGGATGAGTACGGGAAAGAGTTGGAGAAGCTTTGTGTGAGAGTGATGGGACTGATGTCGTTGGGTTTGGGGCTGGAAGAAGGACGGCTACAGAGGGCTTTTGGTGGACATGAGGCTGGAGTTTGCATGAAGGTGAATTACTACCCGATATGTCCACAGCCGGAGTTGGCTCTCGGGCTGTCGGCGCATACGGATCACGGTGGGATTACTGTTCTTTTGCCGGATGATAAGGTTAATGGTTTGCAGGTCCGGCATAATGGTGAGTGGTTTACTGTTCGGCCGGTCGCTGACGCTCTTATTGTAAACGTTGGTGACCAAGTTCAGGTATTTGTTCTCATATTCTCTTGTTAAAAGGGGTATGAACGAGCCCAAAAAGAGCAAGCCAAGAGCAAGCCCAACTCAGCTCGTGTGCAACTCGTTTATATTTCTAGGCGTTCATGTTCGGCTCAATTACTTAGCGAGAGCTGATCATAAATAAAGAATCGTTTTGACATTCTTAATCATGCAGGCATAAGATCTTAGGGGTTGGGCAAGATTTAAAAATTATTATTTATATTAAAACATCATTTGAATCTAATTTAATAATTTTTATTTTATTTTTTTAATTAATACATTTTTAATATGGCCCTTTCACCGATAATTATAGTCAATTCAAAAAATCCTATTTTAAATGGTAATGAATAATGCTTATTTAAAATCTAATTTATGTATTATGTTAATAGATTCTTATATGGTACCTATAAATATATATTTTATGAAGTAGATCATACACACTTTGCCTAGAATATACATTATAAAAAAAAAATTGTCCCTTGACATATCTTTCAAAGATTAGTTTTTACGAATTATTTTTTTCTATCAAATAGCCCATGCTTTTATTATATTTGCTAAAAGTAATTTAGGTCATAATATTAAGAAAAAAATATCATAAAAAATACGTGTTTCATTTGTTTTACTAGAGCACAAGCCTTGTGCTAGCTTGAAGTTGAATCACTTGAGGTATTGATGTTTCTGCCAGATTTTGAGCAACTCAACTTATAGTAGCGTGGAGCATCGCGCTGTGGTTAATTCAGAGGCAGAACGGCTTGCAATTGCCTTCTTTTACAATCCAAAGGGCGACGTACTAGTTGGTCCCATACAAGAGCTGGTGGGTCCCGAAGTAGCAGCCCTGTATAAGCCCATGACCTTCAACCAGTTTCGACTCTACGTAAGAGAACATGGTCCTCGAGGGAAATCACAGGTCGAATCGCTCAAGATTTTTGATCCTCGTCCTTGATACTGCAAAATGACGACCATCCATCGCTTGCGTTGTTCAGGGGGGACAACACATCCTCAACCACTTATTCAGTTAATTATTGTCATAAATTTGTGTTAATGCTTGAAAAATCAAATAATTAACATTATAAGGAATTGTGAAATTAATGGTTTGAGGCATTTCTTTCCATTACTTGGGGCAATTGGAGCAAAATTGTTAATCATTATGACGAGTTTATACATGCCCTTTTTCATATTTGAACCCAAACATTGAAAGTTTGCTTTTATACATAAATGATTTTAAAAATGAGATCGGACCTAGTCGAACCATGAATTGGTCATTTAACTAACCCAATTCAGGTCCAAAATAGAATTAGATAGAACCCATACAGAGCCAACAAGAACTGGTGTTTGTACAAAAGAAATGGTGAACGATTCTAATTTTTTATTAATTTCCCAATTTTAATATTATATAATTTTAAAATTTAAATGTTCATTAAATGTCTACAACGATGAAGATATTAAAAAAAAACATCATTATTACATTATTATTATTAGTTTAAAAGAATTGTAATATTGATTATATCACATTTTTAAACTTTGTATTTTTTCTCCTAGTATCATTGAATTTTAGAAATATTTAATTTGATTTTCAAAATTATAGATATATTGGTCTAAAACTCACTAAAAAATTAGTTATATCAAAATTTTCTTTATTTAATTGAGGTAATTCTCTTAAAAATTTATATTTTTTACTATGAGATATTTCCCATAAAATAGAACTTAAAATTTTTTATGTAAATTTAACATAATGACATAGTATTTTTATTTCAAGATAGTCTAAGTGTGTAAAAGATTTTTCATGGGGGAATTTATAGCTGAAGTTTGTGCTCTTGTTATAATATTAAAGTTAAAATGTACTTCTTTTTTTCAGACACATTAAAATATGCTTTGTGAGCCATTAGATTTTTTGTTTTTGTTTTTGTTGAGAAATTAGGGCGAATAAAACAGTCAATCGACACAAATTCAGAAGAACACAAAGAGATTTAACGAGGTTCGGCAAAGATGCCTACGTCCTCGGGAGCAGAGCGGCGACTTTTCACTATTCAGAAAAGAGAATAGAATACAGAATTCAGGGATAATCCCTAGGGTTACATACAATCATAATTATAACTCTAGAAAACACATAAAAAGTAATCTTGGGTACAATGTGTAATTACCAAATTACCCATGTACCACACCCTCAACTCACGTAAGGAAACTCCCCTGATTTGGACAGAATCTTCCACTCTGATCCGCTCCAGATTCAGCACTGTCCATGTATGGTATATGAGCGATATCTAACAATTTTTAAATGACAATTGTGATGGCTCTATGAACTTGCATGGTTATTCATTTATTAGATGAATGGAAAATGGTCATTAAAGATTATTATGGTGATTTATTATCATGTACTCTTTAATTTGAATTGTTTTCTTCGAAGTGGGAAAGGCTGTGTGGCATAACCCAAATATTTTATTCTAATGAAAAGATAAGTATAATAAGGAAAATATAATGAACCAAAATTTATAAGAAGCAAGAAAATAAGAGAAGTAAATGGATATATAACAAATTGAGCTCAAAAGATAATTGTTAAGGAATTAGGGGTCCTCATGCACACGTGATGAGTGGAGGCGAAATTAGATAGGCTACAACAACACTTATGAACTATGCCAGATCTTAACATATAACAACGTTTACAAGCGCCGCCATAGGGCGGGCTACGACAACACTGATAAATGCATTGGTTGTTAGTGCTTTGATGGATAAATTTTTTTGTTGTATATATATTAGTATCAAATTTTAAACGGTGCTAAGAATTTCATTATGCTGAGTGAAAGATATTTAATATATAAATCCTTAAATGAATACTTATGTCCCTTTCTTTCGACATGTATATGTCATGAACATTGTCAGTTATACTTTAATAAGTAGGATTTCGTCTATTAAATTTGTTTTTTCGCAAACTCGCATCTATTATATTAAGATATTTTGGTTAATAGTTATGCAAATCTAGAGGTGGAGATGGACTTTTTATTCATGTTACAATACTTTAACTAATTGTGAAGTTAATTTATTTTTCAGAAATTTACATGGCCAATCTTATGCATTTACGTACCTCAGACCAAAATTTTGTTTTTTTCAAATGCAGCACCATATGTATGCATGAAAATGTAAATTTCACTATTCCACATTGTTGAAAAGTGTGATTTGGGTGGTGGGTTTGTAAAACTGAGATTTTTGGTGTGAGATACACAAATGCATAAAAATTGGGTGTTGTGTTTGTAAATTCCCCTTTATTTTTATTTACACACACACACATAAATATTATTATATTTCTGTCATTTCTATTCAAGTTTGGCAGGCACAGTGTGGCTAGTTGTTCAAACCTGATACATCGAATAGTTTTAAAGCTTTCGTAAGAGTTAGAGTGGCTTACTCAAGAAAGCTTCTTCAATGGAAATGGAGCATTTCAGACAACATATAACTCAATTTCAAAGAAGATGCAGATGAAGAACTTAAGAACTGTACACAGCTGCATTAACTTGAGCAGGTCTATTTGCGGAAGAAGGGCGAGATGCAATGAGAGATGAGTTGGCTTGAGCAGGTAACTGAAGATGGTCACGAGTGCTATATATATTTATAAAATTTTAATTATACAAATTTCCTAACTTCTAGATGATATAAGACTGATGCATGCTGGAAGGGCATGAAGGGAGCATCAAGAAACCTGAGAAAGTTATTGTCATCCGGATGTATTGTTATATTAATTTTTTTGGTGGGCGTCACTGCACCGTAAGTGTGATACATTGTTATTTTGTAATATTTGTCGATGTTTCACAATGCACGTTGGGTAGCGATGATGCTTGATGGTAGATGGTGGCTAATGGTTGTCTGAGTTGAGCTAGTAGTCAAAGTAGCAATAGTCGAAACTGGCTAATTACAACGGAGGTGGCCAGAAGCGACGGTGGTGGCCAGAGGCGATGGCAGCCGATGTCAAAGGCGGTGGTAGCAGTGATGAACGGAGTTGGCTTGAGGCGGCGACGGTGGCCTTAGTTGAATGGAGGGTGATGACCAGAATTGGCCTATTGGAGTTGGAGGACAGAGTTGGCGGCCAACCATCTGCAACCTAGCATATCACATCGAATATCTGGCTAACTCCTACCGTCGTCGCCTTCGGGCCAACTCTGGCCACCGCTTCGACCAACCCCGACATGCATTAGAGATAGTGTTTACCATTTGTAGGTGTAAATAATCTAACAGTGTTATCTTATACCAACGATTTTAAATTGATAAATTAACATAATTCAAAGATAAAATTATTAATTTGTAATTCAATATAATGACACTACATATGTTGGCAATATTAATAAAATTATATGGTTGAAGATAAATTTTTATCAATAAATGTTTCATTAAATTGGTTAAAATTAATAAGTTATAGTAAATTAACATGATCCATGTTTTTATTCCACAGAAAATGAGCACATTTTTTATTTACATCCAGTGTTAATTTGCAATAACGATTTTAACTTCTTATTTTGCTTGAAGGGCGTGAGTAGCTGGCCAAAGAGATTGAATTATTTAAGAAATGGTAACAGTTATCATGATAATCATGGACGTCTGCTGGTGCATCCTTACGGTTCAGTCCGGAGCAAGTTGTGACCAGATGAGTATAACAAATCGGCTCGACTCACTTATTGAGCTGAGCTTGAGCTGGATAACAAATCGGCTCAACTCACTTACAGCCTCAGGTTACATCAATTCATAAATCTGTCATCCCATTGTTAATGATAATATTTTTAGCTGGAAGGGACGTTAAAGTTGATCACCTCTCTACATTCCATCCTTTCTATGCATTCCATATTTGGAAACATTAATGGGCACCGTTCTTTTGTCGCTTTGAGTATGGTGACATGGCAATGGTTTACATGGCTTGCATGTGGCATGCAGGTGGTTTCATGGCTTGCATTGGGCTTGGTCAACTTGCATGAAGAGGGATTTTTTTAATTTTGGACAATTTTTAAATGGTGTTGTCATGATTCCAAATATGGAAGGTGCTAAAGCTACAAATATCATAGTGTATGGTTTGATTTAATTGAATGGATGATAAGATAAATTTTTCATGTGGGCTCTTGATTTCAAAAGAATTAGAAGTTGGGCTTAGCTTTGAAGTGCTTGGAAATGGTATGCTGGGCTTCTTGAGAATGGGTCATGGGTAATTAATTAGTGCTTGGATTTAATGAGGATTTAAATCAACCATGGGTTTGATGAATTTTGAAATGATGATGTTTAGGACATGAATTTTGTGAAATTAGATCTGACACAAGGGTCCAACATACTTTGAATTAGGGTGGACTTATGTGAGTTTGAATTTGAATTTGAATAGCCTTGGGCTTTGGTTTGAAATTTGGTGAAATTGAATTTGAATTTAGAATTTGGTCGGTTTGGAATGGATTTGGTAAAAACTGGGGGCAATTTAGGGGCTTTGATAAAAATTGGATTATTTTGATATTTTAGGGATTTTGGGTGATTTGGTCAATTTTGGTGGAATTAGAGCACTTAATTAATTAATATTGATTTAGTGGTGATTTTGGTGTAAATTCAGGTACTTTGGGAATTTTGGAAAATTTGGTGGTAAAAGGGTATTTTATTCATTTTGGTGATTTTTGGCTAAATTGGGCGATTAGGATTTATTTTGGTAGGTTTTTGAGTAACATTAGAAATTTTAGCAATTTTTGGGTATTTTGGCAGTTTAGCGGTATTTTGGTGGATATTTTGGGTAAATTTTGATTTTAGGGTGGATTTCAGGTCAATTGGGTGCTGTGATCATGCAAGCCATGAAAGCCTCCTCAAAGTTATATGAACCTTGTAAGAACTCATTTTAGAGCATCCACATGTTGGTCTTAGTCCTCCTAACCAAGGTTTGGGGACTTGGGACCACCCACATGAGCCTTAAACAGATTTAGGAAATGTAGTATTGGCTTCAGGGGGGAGATAAGTCAATTTAGGTAAATGGATGGTTTTGGAAGTGTTGAGGAGTTTGGGGTGAGTGCAAGTGTGTGTGTGCGTGCAAGACCAAGCCACCCGGGGTTGCTTTAAGGCTACAAGATCCTATAGGAACTCATTCTTGAGTCTTCACATGTTGGTTTTAGCCATCTCAAGTGACAAATGAGGGCTTGTAATCACCCATGTGGGACTCCATAAGAAGAGTCAAGAAATGTTTAGAATTTCTATGGGGGTGGGTTTCATTACTACTCTTCTAGGATAGTCAACAGAAAAGTTCTATGACTAGATCCTAGGTTTCTTACCAAGAGAATTAGACCTCATCCAAAATGAGGTCAACATCGGCTCGTTAAAAAATACCACTATTTGTGTTCGACACATTTATATTTTGAACAGATAAATTTGTTTGCGTTTAACTCGTTTTCTTATCGAGCCAAAAGCGAGTTGTTTGTGAACAAATAGTTGTTTTGACAACCCTAGTTACACATGTAGTCGTTAGATGTGTAAAAGAGTCGAACTTGAGCGAGCCCAGGCTCTGCTTATTAAAAAATATCATGGTTTGTGTTTGACTAGATTATATATCAACCTCAATAAATTTATTCATGTTGGGCTTGTTTGCTTATCTAGCTGAACACTAGCAGTTCGTGAACAATGAGCCATATCGCTAGCCCTAGTCACTCAGTCGTAAGATGCTAAGGGTAGGGCAAGATTTAAATGTTATTATTAACATTGAAATATTCATTTAAATAGAATTTCATATTTTTTTATTCTATTTTTATATAGTAATTTTAATTAATTATAAATCCTTATAGCCTTGTAGTCAATTAAATTATATATATATATATATATATATATATATATATATATATATATATATATATATATATATATATATATATATATATAATTTAATTATTACAAGCCAAAACGAGCTGAATCGTGTTCGGCTCGTTTATTTATTGAGCACAAAAAAATAGTTCGTGTTCGATTAATACTGACTCAAAATAATTAAATTATATATATAGTTGATGAGTATCATTTTAAACTAATTTAACTGATAATGAATATTTTTATGTGATTAATAAGATTTAAATCTTGCATTTACCCTTAATATCCTACCATTCTGTGGCTAGAGATGTCAAAACAGTTCATTGTTCACGAACAGCTCACGTTCGGCTAGCGAAGCAAATGAGCCAAACACTAACAAATTTTTTGCGCTTGATATACTAAAGAGCCAAACACGAACAACAGTGTTTTTAACAAGCCGAAAATGAGGCGAGTCCGGGCTCACTCAAGCTAGGCTTGTTTACACGCTTACTTACGATGGAGCATTTTCGAAACATCTCCGAGCATTGTATCCTAAGAACCATAAATTTTCGTCATTTTAGAAAGCAAAAGATGAAGTACGATCTGCAACACGAGTTTTGAAGGAGTCAAACGAAGCCTAAAGTCTTTTGAATTTGAACCAACAGTAAAAAAACAAAGATTTCTTACATTATTTTTACACCCAAACAAAATATTCTAATGTATTATACTTTTATTCAGTAAATCAAATCGCTCTTTATTTGTGGAGGATGGAGAAGCCACAAGCAAAATAACTGCAGCGAAATATTTATTTATATTAATTGGGAAAGTTCATCCTGATTCAAATATGAATGAATTAAAAAGAAAAATCATATTCTCCAATATCAATACTAATTTTTCAGATTAGGCCATGCAGTTGATTGCCAAATCCGTGCAATTGTCAGGCAAACTTTTGCTTATGGGGGACCATTGATCAGGTTGACGGCCTCCCTTCTGTCACATGCTTATTATAAGGTATCTTTCGTCGAATTTTTGTGGCAGGCTAAGAAGATGCACATGGTTGAAGTACTTGTGTGAACATAGTGAGAGACCTTCTGGTACGAATGGCTATGTAAGTATACACGCAAGTGCTATTCAGATGCTCTTTTATCTCTCCTAGTCCTTACTACAATACCATAGTTTGGGGTGCAAATAACTCAAGTGAGTTCAAGCCATCCTTAATTTGAGCTTAAGCTTGAACTAGAGCCTAATTCTATGAGTTCTAGAAAAGTGATAAAATGATATTAAGTCAAGCTAGTTTTATAATAAATTGACAAATAAAATGATCATTTAGGGTGTAGATAATAAAAAATCAGATGAAATAAAATATAAAATATAAATTTTTAATATATTCTATAATTTGTAAATAAGTTGTTAATTTTTAATATATTTTAAATATATTTTATACTAATCTATTTTTAAATGAGTAGCTCATGAGCTGACGAATCAAGTCAGGACTGGTTTGAGCTCAGCTTGTTTGCTCGTTGAGTTCTGCTCACATGCTACTTCTTGAGACGATTCCAAAACAGCTCCCGAGTCGATTGAGCCCAAGTAAACTTAATCGTAGGCAACAACATTTGCAGTATGTTTTATTAATGTATTATTAAAAGAGAGGCTCAAGAGATAACGAGTCTAGTTAATGTTGATTTGAGCTTCGACGTGTTGGCCATCAATTTCAGCAAGCTAGTAGTTAAGCCGAATACGAACCAGCTGACAAGTCGGGTTGGCAATCTAAGACAACCATAGGAAACATCATTCGTTGTCTATCCTTGCAACTCAAAGTAGAAATTTGTTTTAAATGATTCGTTGGCGCAAATATTCGAAGAAATTTAGCATTTATATTTGTTACTAGCCTTTTACTAGGCCTTCTTTTAAAAAATGAAAAAAAAAAAACGAATTTGATTGCTCCGCAAACTTTGAGTTTGTCAAGCACAAGGCCCACGTGCATTCGCATGGGGAAGGACACGGGCAACGACGTTGCTTTGTTGAGCAGCTCACATCCCACGTCGTCGTATATTTGTCTCTTTATCGATTTCAGATGTTGACCAAAATTTGAGTAAAGAAAGTTGTGGAATCAACCGAATTAAGGAATTAAGAAAAATGCAGAAGCGATAAATTGTTAAGTTTTGAATTACCAACTTCTTGACTTTCTTAAAATTATTATAATTATAATTAGTATTAAATAAGCAAAATTTTTACTGTGTTAGATGCAACCATAGTATATATGAGGTGGCCACCGCTAAGGATTGGTATTCAGCTTCAATCGACGATCTTGCCATACTATGTTATTTCTTCACGGTCCATGATATGGGTCTATATGCTTTTTGTTTTAGAAATGCGGGATTACTCTGTTGCTACGGAATGAAAGAGATTGCTAGGATATGACTACAAATAGCTTTACAATTTTTGAGCTGCCTTCATGATCATGGTCGGATAGAACGATCCAGAAAGTAAATCAAAGCCAGAATCAGTGAATCAATCCAACGGGGTTGAATTGATCTAACACCATTCCACAAATTATGAACAATAACTAAGAGGAAGATGGAGAAGATAGAAGCCAAGATAGCAGGAGGATTTGCAAGAGTGACAAAAAGAGAGGAAATAAGAAAAACAATGGGATCGATTAGTTGAAGAAGGAGAGCGCAAATCGTCTTGGGCACTGCTCTGACGATATGATGAAATAAGAAAGAAGATTGGACGCCAAAATTCTCATTACTTTTACCATAATACATGGGATACATGGCTGTCTATATAGACAGTAAAGTAGAAGGAGAGTACAAGTCTCGAGCAACTAGTTACAAATCAATGGCTGAAATTATATCAGGATAGATATAAAATGAATATAGTTATTAATAGCATATTCTATGAAAACATATTCACAAAAAAAGTGTTAAAGATGAATTCCATTATTAACGAGCAAGAAAATTATTTCTAGTTGAATTTTAGGGTGGAAAACCTCCTAACGGATCCAAATCCAACGGATTTTCTGCACTTTTGTAGATAATATTGCGTGCAAGTATCAACTGGCTAGGTTGAATTTTTGGTGAAAACGATCAGTTTCTTGTACATTAAGAGTCTAAAGCAAATGATTTCATTAGCGGAGAAACAATGCATTCAAGTGATTTGCCTTGTCTAATCAGCCTGCTATCATCAAGCAGCAAAATACTTGTGAATGTCCTGGAATCAGAAGATGGCTAACGACATTTGTCTTTCTTTCATATTTATTACAATTTTTAATAACTTTGTCAAGGAATTTGGCATCGAGTAAACCGAACCTACAAAACTATATTGTGATATGATACTGACTATGCACTTAATCTGATATTTGAGGCTCGCACTCAATATATTCAATGTTTCAATCGTGATTGTACGGAGGAGAGTGCTATTTTGAATTGTTGTATTCAAACTGTAAAACCTATTGATATTGGTAGAATAATTGTGAAATTGGTTTTGGGTTTGATCGCCAATGGATCTTCTACTGGACTGGAACATCCATCTATTATTTTCCCATTATGCAGTCAATCAAAATTGCCTTATGAAAGTTGGGAGAAAGTGTTTCTTCCTTGGAAGCCTATGGACCCACAAGTTTATTGCAACATCATAAGAATGAGAGAAGAGAATGATATGAACATACTGATGGATCAATCATCCCAGAATTCATCACCTACTCAGCCTTACTTCAATTTGAATGCACTTCTGAATAGAATCAAGAAGATAGAGAAAGAGGTACAAAACCTTATGCATGCAATTGGGAATACTTCAGAAATGTTGGATCATTTGGATTGGAGGATTAAAGAACATTTTGACATGCTGGGTGTATTAAAGATGATTTGGTGCATATGTTCAAGAAACATGTTTGGATTGAGGAAGACTCGACGAATGAATTTCCTTATCGACCTTTACTACAACTTGTACGTGCCATACTAATTCATGGGAGACATCCAGGGGATGAGAGCGAAGAAGATGTTTTAACTTACTTTATGCACATAATACATATTTATTATTACCTAATTATGTTTTGGTGTTATGTTGGATTGCATTTACTTTCATTGTTGAATTTTATTTGTGTTTGTTTTTGAGTATTTGATGCATAGATTTCAGTGTTAGGATGTTTGGTTTGCTATAGACACTGAATTAGATTTTGTTGGCTTGAAAACTGTTAGTTTGTAATAGCGCGGATTTTATATATATATTAGTGAGTTTTGTGTTGTTTGTAAAAATTGTGTTAGAAATTTGTTTAATTATAAGTATAAGTATTTATTTGAGTTAGTTGAGTGTTACGCAGTAGATTTCCACATAAATTGAAATCTGGAAAATTTTGGCGTTGGCGCCTGAGGCACCATTCCTGAAACCGCCTAAATAGGTTAAAAACCGCGAAATTGCCCAGTAAAACTCCATTTTTACTTTCTGGGTCATCTCCTACCTCTAAACTGTGACTTAGGGCTTCACATTGTCTGCATTTGAGTAGATTTCAAGGGCCAATGATCCTAGATTTCATCTTCTCTTGGTAAGAACTTCACTTTGACCTAGAAATTTTTTATTTTCACAATGGATTTATCCTACATTATGGAAAATCCAAAATTTAGGGATTTGCTAAAAAAGTTTAAAAAAAAACCCACAGTGAAAAGTTTCTTACCAAATAAACATACTTGTGGAGTTAGATTTCTGATTTTGAAATTTATTTGGTTTTAATTTGGATTTTCATAGAAATTCAAATGACTCCACGAGTAAAAAGAGGAAAGCCTATGAGAGATTTTGATGTGAGAAAATTTATCAACTATAAGGCCCAACATAGTTACAATACTCAAATGGGCTCAAGAAAATTGATCCAGGAACGAGCATTTGCTAACCCCGGTGGTGAGATTGAGAGGTTGATCGTCGCCAGAAATTGAGAGAGATTATGCTACTTCACTGTAGTAGCAATAGTCTCAATGATCCATGAGTTCTATGCCAACTTGCGATTTACTTCAGAGGATCACATCTTTGTGAGAGGTAAGAAAGTTGGGTTTTCTAGAGAAAAAAAAATCAATGCATTTTATGGACGTTACTTTATCTCTGCAAAGTTGCTTCCAGCAAAGCATCTGAGCGAAGTAATAAAGGAAAGAGTTGTGCTAAACTTCATAATTCAGAAAATGAAGGCAGTAGATGTTGGTGCTCTTATAGTACATAATACTCAGAGTATAACCAGGAGTTTTACAGCTAGTGGTTTAGGATACCCTGCCCTGATTATCACTTTATGTGAACAATCAGAAGTAAAGTTTCATAGAAATGAATAAAAGCTGCAGGCCCAGAAACCCATTGAGAGACACACAATCTAGAGATTTGAATCATTTGCTGAATCCAGGAGTGTAGGCAGTGATATACCCTCAACATCTACTACAGGGCCATCTACTCTTGCTCTACTTCACTTGAAGTATCATGGAGCAACTTATGAAACAACAAATGGATATTGTGAATATGCAAAATAGGATTGGAAGAATTGAAGCAAGAAATGCATATAATGATGAATATAAGCAGAGGAGAGTTCAACATGGTATAGCTTATCAAGAGGTTATGACTAGATATCTAAGGGGTGATTATAATGTGGAATTTCCAACTTGCCCCAACTTTAATACTTATACGCCAGATCATGATGATGATGAATAATAAGAATAAGAAGAAGAAGATGATGATGATGACTGGTATTGTAGGAGTTCCGTTTATTTGTTTGTTTGTTTGTTATTTTGATTGTTTGTTACATATTTTCTTTTAAAACTATTGTAGTAGAAACTTTCATTTTAATACTGTACTGTGAACTGCAATAGAAATTGTAGATTTCTAAATTTTCTGCATTTTCAATAATCTTGATTTCTGTTTATGTTTTTAATTCTTAGCAAATCCTTTAAAATATATTATGTTTCATTTAATGCTTTAAAACCTGTATTTTTAAAGTTAGTAACTGCAGTATACCAGAGCATAGTTTCATATTCAGAAATCCTCTACAAGTTAGTTTTTATTTTTATGTATTTACTCTTTTCTTTCACCTACAAAAATTTTTGTACTGAACATTTTTAATTAATTAAAAATTTAAGTTTGGGGGAAAGAAAATTTTCTTTTTTTAAAAAAGTAAACTAAATTTTATTTGTCCTCAATTAACTATATTTCTAAAATTAATTTAACATGACATTGGATATTAAGATTTAACTTTAAATTGCTATATTTATGTTTGTAAATATTATGGTAAATTTAGGTAAAAGTTTTTAATAATGAAAGTCAATTCTAAAGTTAAAGATATTCAGTATGAAAGGATAAGACTATGTTTTTTCTATTTAAAGTAAAGGAAATTGAATTTTTGAAGTATTTAGAATTTTAGAGTTTCATCTAAGAAGAAAAGAATGAGAATTTATGAAAAATCATCAAAACTAATATGAATTTATAAAGCGAAGAAAGATAAAAAGTTTTAACTTTAAAAAGAGGATAGTGAAGTTCAAAATTATTAAAGGCTATACATATATAATGATCCTCACTTAAAAAAAAAGAAAGGATTAAAAAGATCCTAAATGGAAAAGAAAAAAAATATATGTGAGGAGGAACTTCCATAATAAAAAATTGGCTTCACTTAAATCAACTTGAGGAAAAGGCTTTATTACATTTTCTAAATTTGCATTTGAGTATTAGCACCATTACTAGTAAAGTTTTCATGGAGTTCTTTTTCATATGGATATTCTAAATATCCTTGATATGATAAATTACAATTCTTCCTGAAATGAATAGAGATTCATAAATCTTAGATTTGATTACTGAGTACTCTTAGACTTATAGTTTTAATTTAAGTTATTAAAAGTTTTTATTAAATTTTGCTATTTTATTTATTAAACTTAAGTATAGAAGTTTATAAGTTAATTTTTTTCCTAAGTCATATTTTTATGCAGTAAAAGTGTCACTTGAGGACAAATAACATGTAAATTTAGAGGATTTTGATACACCAAAATAATGTGTTATTTTAAGTATACATTTTTATGCTTATTTTTGGTGATATTGTATTTTAAAGATGGGTATTTTTATGTTTTTGTTGCAGATATATCAATTTTAGGTATTTGGAGCAAAAGTAGAAAAAAAAGATGAAATTTAGAGCCAAAATAGCAAATTTTGTGAATCTGGCACCTAAAGCCCCATATTTGGTGCCTGAAGTGTCATTTTACAGAGATGCAGCGCATGAAACGACGCCTCAAGTGTCAGAACCCAAAATAGCGCTGTCTTAAGCAACTTGGCACCAAAAGCGCCAGAATCAGCGCCTGAGGCGCCATAGACGACTATTTATAAATTAAGGAGGTTCGGGACAAATTTTGAATGAATTTTGTAGGGTTTGCTTGTTCTAAACGCCCCATGAAATGATTCAATGCATCTGGACACCTTGGAAGGCTCTTTTATGAAGGCGTATTTCTCTTGGATCAATAGACATGTCTTCTGAAATTCAAAAGGGTTGAGTTTTAGATAAAATTTTGGAGAGAAATTTTGAATTCTTTTTGGAGGGAGGTAGCCTCTAATTAAAGAAAGGGAAGTCTAGCGCAAAAAGAAAAAGAGGCGTGAGAGAGAGTTCGAGAAAGGGTGGTGAAGTAGAGAAGAGAGAGAGAGTTAGAGAGAAAAAGTCAATGACTTGAAGATTTTTTTCAAGGTTTGTAAGAAGAGAGGGAAAGTGAGAGATTTCTTCTTCATTACATTTCCTGGAGAGAATTGAGAGAGCCTGTAACGAGGGAAAGTGCTTGAAGAGAACTTGTAGGTATTTGTTTGGAAAGAATTATGAGATAAGTTGTGTCTTTTATTTCTTGGTTTTGTTAACTTGTTTTTATATATGAAATCCATGTTTTGTTGTATTCTTCTCATGAATTCTAAGTACTCTTCTTTATCCTTCTCCCTACTTTGAGATATGGTTTTGTGAAGAATTGATTTTTTTATACGGTTTTAAATGTCAATAATTTGTGATGATTTGAACTCCGATCTTTATTTACTTTTCGATCTGGCTAATTGAAATGTTAAAATATGTTGAGAAACATATGATCCGAAAGGGCTATGATTTCTACAACATAGTGAGAAACACATTAGATTCCATGGGAGAAAATGTCATCCATGTGGTCGAATGCAAATAAATAGAGAAATATACTTTGTTAGATGCAGAATTTGAGATTTTAAGATGATAGAATAAAATCTCTAATTTGGTCTAGTTTATTGAAAACAAATGCAAGATTGTTAGCCCTCAGGTGAGGGAGTAGTGAGAGCTCTGGAGTGGCTAATTCTCATAGTTAATTCTCCATTTTAAACATCTATCATAGCTTTTCTAGTATCTAAAAAAAGTCTCCCTAAAATGATAGGTATTTCTTTATCTTCCTCCATATCTAAAACAATGAAATCCACAAGAAAGATAAATTTATCAACTTTTACTAACACATCTTCTATAACTCCCTTAGGATATGTAACTGAACGATCCGCTAATTGAAGAGTTACAGAAGTTTATGAGACTTTTCCTAATCCTAATCTTTTGAAGATTGATAGAGACATAAGATTAATGCAGACTCCCATATCACATAAAGCTCTTCCATAAATTTTTCACCGATAGCACACAGTACAGTGAAACTGCCTGGATTTTTTAATTTTTCAGGAAGCTTTTTCTGAATAATTGTACTACACTCTTCGTTAAGTGCAACAGTCTCATTATTAGTGAACTTCCTTTTCTTGTTCAAAATATTTTTCATAAACTTCACGTAATTGGGCATTTGCTCTAAAGCTTCTATGAACAGAATATTTACCGTTAATTTTTTAAGAATTTCTAGAAACTTGGAAAATTGTTTATTCTTTTTGTGTTGCTTCAATCTTTAAGGAAACGGTAGTGGAGGTTTTTTCACAGTAATTTTCATTAGTGTAAGTGGATATTCTAAATCTGGGTATTCATGATCCTTTTCTTTTTCTGTATCAACTTTCTCTTTTTTCAGTTTCCATTTCTTTCTACACTCTTGTTTCCAATTCCTTTCCACTTCGTAATTGTGTCGCTTTTATTTGTTCTTTTCATTGATATTTAGGATTTTATTCCACACTACTAGGAAAATTTCCTAATGTTCAGTTACTAAGCGCAGTAGCGATATGTCCCAATTGATTTTCATTATTCTTAATAGCAGTTCCTTGATTTTGTAACTGATTTCCCTGAATTTGTAATTGATTTCCTTGATTCTGCAAATGTTGACCTATGTTTAATATCATCTCTTCCATAGACAACTTTTTTTCCTTAAATTTAATGTTACTGTTAAATACTGGAGGATAGGAAGGTTTATAATTAACATTTCCTTGGTTGGATGAAGTTCCCAATGGGTTCACTGGGTTGTTTGCCCATTGTTGATTTGTAGAAGAATTATTATTCCAATTAAAATTAGGATGATTCTTCCAACTTGGGTTATAATAGTTCGAATAAAGGTTTTTGGGTCTATTATTAATAGAATTAAAGTCTCATACGAAGGTTGAACATCCACAAATTTCCCAGATGAATTCTCTTCCATCATAGTAGATGTTAGAGAGTAATTCATTCCATAATGATCTAATTTCTTTGATATTGCAGCAATCTGCGAAGCTAACATAGATATTGCATCAGAATCGTGGATACTAGCTACTCTTTTAGGATTTACCCTTTCAGAGGGCCATTGAAAATTGTTGGTAGTCATCTCTTATATTAACGAATAAGCCTCATCAAAAGGTTTTGACATTAAAGAACCATCAGTTGTAACATCTATAATCGATCTAAGTGATCCCTCGAGGCCGCCAACAGAGAGATCGACGGTTATGCCTACTCAAGCTTTGGATAAGGAAAAATTTTGAAGGGATGCTTAGGCAACTCTTGGAAAAGCTCATCTACAATTTTAAAAGAAGATTTTGGCTGAAAATTGAGAAGAGTCTAGAGGCCCTGGAGGTTAGAGAGGTTCCATTAGTGTATAGAATTTCCAATAGAGTGTAACAATTGTGAGGAATTCTTCGAGAGATTGTAAGAGTGGAGGGAAAGTGATAGATTTCTTCCTCCTTGCTACTTTGAAGAGGAATTTT
>NEWO01000042.1:258113-275039 GCA_003013225.1 Phalaenopsis aphrodite | reverse complement strand
CCCTCGCACCCTCCTCCCCCTTCCCCTCCCCCTCTCTCATTCTCCTTTCTCCCATTCTCTCTCTCAAATTCTTCTCACTCCCTTTCCCTCTCTCAGATTCCCACATCTCCACTTTCCTCTCTCAAACTCTAAAACCCTTTCCCCATCTCCCTTTCTCTCCACTTTTTATTCTATCACCAAACCAAGAGCTCCATTCCTTTAACAATTTGAGAAGATTAAGGCAACAAGGAGGTAAAGCATAAACAAACAAACATAATAAAAGCAAGGAAGGTATAATTTCACTTACTTTTTCATTTCACAAAAATCATTGCATGACATAGAATATAAGGAAGTATGTTGTTTTCTTCCAGTCTTCTTTCTAAACCAAACCAAACCTATGAGTGACCTCAGCTAAGTCAAGTGGGTTAGGGGTTGGATAGATTTCATGTAGGCTAGTGTTGGGTTTTAAGGTTAGCTAGGGTTTGGATGGTTGAGTGTGTGGTTTAGGGTTGCCTACGGTTTGAATGGGTGAGGGTTGAGAGGATGTGGTGAGGCCTTAGAGTTTCTAGTTAAAGGTGGATAAGAAAGAAGAGATGGGTGAGGTTTTATGCCATGATAGAGGAAATGAAAATTCATTCCTTTTTTTTTTCATTTTCCTCTATCATGGCATAAAACCTCTCCCATCTCTTCTTTCTTATCCACCTTTAACTTGAAACTCCAATGCCTCACCACATCCTCTCAATCCTCTCCCATTCAAACCATAGGAAACCCTAAACCGCGTACTCAACCATCCAAACCCTACCTAACCTAAAAACCCAACACTACCCTACACGAAATCTATCCAACCCCTAACCCACTTGGCCTACCTGAAATCACTCATACTTCCTCACACTCTAACCCACCTAAACGTCACACTACACACTCCAAACCCAGACCCGTGAACAATCACTCCCCTCTCCACCACACTTTATCTAAGATTTACCAAGCATACACTAACCTAACCACTAACCTACCTAACCCATTAACCGACACACTAACCCACATAAATTGAGCATCAACAAAGCAAAAGCACTCAAACATATAGAGAATTAAATAAATCCCAAGGATAAGTTCTTATTACCCATACCAAAATTGATGGTAAATATAGCCTCTTCTCATGTAATTTTCTTGTTCATGAGTGAGTCATTAGGTTATAATTAGATTAAGATGACAAAAAAAATACTATATTCAAAACTTTATAAGAATTTATTATTGTGATAACATATTTTTTAGTCTTAAAAATACTGGTGTTACCTATCAACAAATTATGATTGAGATTTTTAACACTCATACATAATAAAATGAGATGTTATGTCGATGATCTAATCATTAAAAGCAAAGAAAATGAGGATCAGTTATATGATATAAGAATTGTCTTTGAATAGCTACATTTGTACAACCATAAGATGAACTTTCTAAAATGTGACTTAAGGGTAACTTGAAAAAATTTTCTAGGGTTTGTTGTGAGGCAACATGACATCAAATTGGATCCAGAAAAGATTAAAGTTATATTAGAAATGGTATCATCTAAAGTTTAATTTAAATGAGATCATTCTAAAGAAGGTTGGCATACTTGAAGTGTTTTATTCAAGCATATCTGGTGATCAATCAATTGTTTTCTTAATAAAAAAAGACAATAAATTTCATTGGGATGACAAACATCAATATGCATTTTAAAGTGTAAAATATTATTTAAAGACACATCTAGGATTAACAAACCCAATTTTGAGTAGACCTTTAATCCTTTACAATGCGGCATTAGATAAATCTTTAGGCACCTTATTAGCTCGAGTTAATGAGAAAGGAAAAGAGAATACCCCAAGGCTAATACTTAGATGAAAGCTTTTAAAAATACCATTGCCAAAATTTTGAAAAAGACACGAGTAGAATTAATACCGGCATGGGCAGTTGGTTGAAACCCTGTGTGCTTACCGAACCACATATAGGACCCCAACTCAATCCACTCTATATGCCTTAATTTATGTGTCAAGATTATTCTTATCTCTAAAAATATAGCTTCTCTCACTAATGATTGCCATTGGCAATTAAATTTTGTCTAAAAAAAATGCCCAACTGTGATTAGAAGAACTTGAAGGTCTTAAAAGAGAAATGTTTACTAGCTCAACAAAATCTTAAGTTACACAAGGCATGAATGGCGCTCAAAATAAGTTAGTCCGCCAAAAGAATTTCCAAGACTGTCATAGTTCTTAGGAAACCAACCTTAGCCCATTATAAAATATGTGGCATGTGTAAAAGAGAAAATCTATCAGGATGAATCTTATTAAAAATATATAATGCTAACTTTAATATTTTTAGAATCTCAATTACTTCATATGCTAAAGGGAATTGAATGTCGGCTCGTAAAGTCATTTCATAAATTGAAATGAAATCTGGTGGGGAACAAGCTCAATCAAATCTACCAGGTTACTTTAGCTAACAACTCATTTGGAAAAAGAATTTTTTTAAGAAAATATATTATTAAAACATCAACAGTGAATTGAAGATGTTACATCATCAGCTTTGACCAATCTGAACAAACTTCTAAGATTATTATCTTAGGGAAAATTTGATTAGGCTTCTTTTGATATAAGAACTTGAGGAGGAGGTCACCAAGTTTTTGGCACTCTTCTTCATTCAGAATCTAAAATAACAGAAAACAAATAAGGTTATGGAACAACAAAGAACACAAAAAGAAAAATAATATGAAATACACAAAAAAGAATATCAAGAAGATTGTTTGCTTAGTTTTTTAAGAGCTCTTAATATAAGAGATGAAGTGTAGAGATCATGACCAGCAACTAGTTCAAGACTTTAACTATTTTGGGAAAAGTCATAAAAGGTTATATGAAAGTTCTACAGAATTCGTGGAATGTGTACAAAACTTTTTAACTCATTGATAATTTATCTAACTTATGAAAAAATCTCTCAAAGATGTCAATCAGAAAATTAACGGATTCAAAAAATAATAGTTCTTCAATGTTTTATCCTACCAAAAGATAATCTTTTTTTTTTTATGAAAAATACTCATGAACATAGGAAGAAATGCTATCGATTCGATCACATAAGTTTATGGAAGATGGAAATACCATAATTTCAGCACCAAAACACTCAAAAATCAAACACATGGAATCTTAAGATGAAATTCTTTTAAGATATTGATACACATATTAGATTGTATAAGAAAAAGGTGGATGAAGGATATTGAGAATACACATGGAAACAAGCAAAAAAATCTACAAAATTATAAAAAAAAAGTTTTCCTATAAAATTACTAGAATGATGAATATTCTTGTAAGTTTCAACATCACACACCAAAAATATACCCATAATAGAAAAATTGATGTAGCTTTGCCAAGAGAAAATAAATATAAAGAGAGATTTTTGGTGTTACATACAGAAACAAGCAACAAAACCGCCCAATATATATATATATATATATATATATATATATATCTCCAAAGAAAATCACCAGCATGAGGAATCTCTTTGAAATTTCAGCATCACAATGCCAAAGAAAATCAGCCATAGTTGAAAATTGGAGCTTTGCCAAGAGAATAATATATACAAAGTGAGATTTTAAAATCATGATATGACTCTCAATATCGCTTTTGAAGTAGAACATGGCATTCTTCACTAGAGTAAATGGGGGATTGGGAGATATGATATTTCTCTCGCCCTTGAGAGATATTTATACTTAAAAGAGAAAAGAAAGCTACAAATCTTATTAATAGTATTTCTAAGGTTTTGGACTTTTTTGCCAAAATTTTGACAATTTTAATATATTAAATATAAAAATAATATTCTCTTAGAATTCTCACTAAAATATATGGTTGTTCAACTTAAGATTTTTATACATAAAATTTTTTATTATAATTCATATTTAAATACACAGAGTTTTGGACACTTTCTCTCTCATACATTATTAAGAAAAAATGACTTACATCACCATTTCAAAAAAAAGAAAATTACTATAACAGTCAAATGAGTGCATGACTCGTGCATTACTAGCACACCTACATGCAAATGTGTGTGTACCCGCCTATGCACTCGTACGAATTCACATGCTAACACTATCGGTGGCATCCCGGTAACCCTTAGGCCAAAAATGGCTATTCTCCCATTTTTCAAATCTCTTAACTCAATGGTGGCACATTTAGGACCCATTTGAGTATCTATAACTACGTATGTGTGTGTCAACAATCCTTACACTGATTCACAAGCCAATTTAAGAATGAATGAATTCACAACTCCGAAGGAAGGTCCACGTTAATGTCCAAGGAGCGATCACGGCTT
Source organism: Phalaenopsis aphrodite (assembly GCA_003013225.1). Lineage (NCBI taxonomy): Eukaryota > Viridiplantae > Streptophyta > Magnoliopsida > Asparagales > Orchidaceae > Phalaenopsis > Phalaenopsis aphrodite. The sequence goes on along the minus strand of NEWO01000042.1, from coordinate 270,728 downwards.
GTAATCTTTCTAATGTATTTATGCTTAAAATTTTTCAAAAACTCAATATATATTTTCGAACAATATAGGCTTTGATGCCCGCAAATAGGAAGAAACTTATATGCCACCAAAAACCTCACTTAATCAAACACAAATACAATGCATTTTGGATGAAATAACTTTCATATTCATGTTCATGATCATTTGAGCATTTATTCAAAAAAAATTTTAGTTAGATTGAGCATCTTATGATCGAGACAAACCTAATAGTTCTAAAATCATTCTAATCTTAATAAAAATCAAGCACTTCAAAAATAATTAGAAACTTCAAAGCATTAATTAAATGTTCAATTGATCTCCAAATTTAGCATGTGTATAATCAAATCTAGCATCCCGGCGAGATAAATTCAACGATCTTAGTCTCATTCAATTTTTAGGTCATTAAGGTACTTAAATGCTGAATAAATAACCAATAATCAAATAAACCAACACGGACCAACACATGGAGTTAGAATTTTGGCTATATTTATCAAAATTCCCTCTTAAAACTCTATAAATAAAACTCCATACTCCACATGAAAAAAAAGAAAATGGAGAGGAAAATTTTAAAGATTTAATGAATTCTAGAACTCAGCCAGACATGCAACACCAACCAACAACTGCCACCAGCCAATTATCCACCGCTACCATCCTTGAACTGCCAACAGTCGATTGACATCATCCTCGAATTACTATTGCAAGGTCATCACCATCTTTGCCAAACTATCGTCGCTTGGCTGCCACCACTGACAGACCATCATCATTTGGTTGTCATTGCCGCCAGCAGAAAAATGCCACAAAGTCATGACTGCAATTGTCAAATTGTCACTATTCAATCATTGCCACAATCACAAGCTACTGCCACCGTCTATCACCACCATTAACTACCAGTCATTGATATCTTTCTATCACTCATCATTTCTAACTAATGTTAAAAAAACATTTTACTCTCGCAACACTGCATTTTATTATTCAAGAGACGGACAAAATTTTTATAATTCTTATCTTCATAATGAAATCATTTCAACTAAGACTATATCCCATAATTCTTCTTTTATTGAATTTTTGACTAAATCTCTTATATGACTCTTGTGTTTTATATTTCATCTGTGTGCATATGAGATCTTTATGTAAGGCTAAAACAATAAAATACCGTACTCTCCTGCCACAAATTTTTTTAGCACACAATAATATATATTAATATCCTAGGTTGGGCTAATGATGTCTTAGAAGATGGATTTTTTATTTTTTGAATCATATTAAATAGAAGTTAGCAAGTCATTTTTAACTTGAATTGATATTAAATTGAGCAAACCTATAACAAAATATTACTCAATACCAAATCAAACTTGAGTTGCACAATGACCTACGTGAAATTTTCCCCCAGCCGAAGCTCCTAAAGAAAAAGGGACCACCTAAAACTGATATTCAACTTCAAATTATTCCTAATATATTCTGATGGTAATCATTACTTGGAAATTTCCCAACATTTCTTTCAAAGCAAATAAAACCTTAACAAGTCTCACTTCAAGCTTTGAGCATACCTGAAATAGACAATTGATGGTAAATCTGAATGTTTTTCTTCATTTATTCCGATGCTGCCAGCAAATATTTCTAATAGACATTTCTCAATAAGATTTCTTGAGCATAATATGGCCATACTTAACATGCCCCGCAGGCTGCTAAGTTAACTCAACACAGCAGGCTTAAAGCTTGCAATGCCAGTGATTTGTCTTCCCGTTACCAAGCTGTTGATGTCTTCAGCGCCTTCGTAAGAGAATATTGGCTCTATATCACGGAAGCCCTATAGGACAAATCATAGAAAAAATTTGAAATGCGGCATATCAAGAATGGTAGATAACAGAAAAATAATATGATTCTATTGCATAATTATTTCCCTCTAGTGAAAAAGAGTTTTTATTATAGAAAATGCACACACGAGGTCTGTGGGCTTTGTAATAAAGGAGTGCATCAATTGTTCAGACTAGTTTCTTTTTGGGATCCCTTTTTTTTTTCCTTTTTGTTTTTCAAACTAAATTAATGGCTATGTTCTGAATTTAGATTTTTTGTTTTGGCTGACATTCATAACTTGTTGGGGGTTATTTGCAGTAGGATAGAGCTGATGCTCCTCATGTGAAGGTTTCCCTTCTCTTTTTTAAAATTTGTCTTCTTTTTCTTAATTTAAAAGATGTAATTTATTTATTTATTTTAGTTGTTTTGCATCCCACTGTAAACACCTCTATAGAATGGGCCTCAATCCTGCAATAAATAAATAAATAAATAAATAAATAAATACAAAATTATAATTATTATAACTTGAAGTAAAAAGGTCATCAACATAAGAAAATAATATGCCATAAAACCAACATGAAGAAAACTAAAAAATACAACATAGAAGGACGCTAAGATTCATATGGTTCTGCTTCAATTAAGCCAAATTCACAAGAGATAGAAGAAACAAATCTATCAGTAGTTGCCAACTTTTTCCAAATTATCAAACACACTTACAAACAAAAAAAGAAAAATTTTTCTTTCCTCCCAGTCTTCTAATAGCATAGGTTCCAAAAGGCCGCATCATTCAGGATGTCTCGTTAGTCGTCATAGAGTTAGCAGTCATAGGTTGACTCCCATCAGATATCCCCAGTTGACTAGGGGTTGATTTAAAGCATATGAGTTATTATGTATTACTAGATGTCCAAGTTCAAAAGTCTATGTATTTAGTGTAGGCTTCACCTAAGGATTTTAAAACTTGATCAAACTTTGGGCTTGCATCTCTTTATTTGGTAGAAAAAAATCAGCAAGGCTCAAGATTCAAGTATTCGATATAAAATTGACCTATAAGGTTTAGTGATTCTTTTGTGAAGTAATCTATAAAGCATAAATATTTTGGGCTAGTTTAGAAGGGAGTTAATGTCTCGACTTAGTAGACAAACTTCAAGGACTTTGAGATTTTACTTTTAGGTTGTTTTGGGGCATCTTCAATTTGATAGGGAAAGGAGTAGTCTGAGATTTATGAATCTAGGTTGGCTTCGGGGAATTTTAAGGCTTTGGGCTAGTATGGGACTTATGAATCATTTTAGTAGAAATTATCCAAAAAATTTGTTGTTTAAAAATTTAGGTGGTTTTGGGACAAAATAAAAACGTGTTTTAAATTGAAAAAAAATAATCCAAAGAGTTTGAAATTTATCTAAACTTCGCTGAAGCTTAAGACTTGATCTTGTGAGGCTTTTTGAGGCTTTGCTGGTATTATAGAAATGTGATTTAGTGAGGTCTTTGATGGCTCAAACATGAGTTTAAGGGTTACAATCTCAAATCAAGAAGCTCGGCGGTGGATCTTGTCAAAGTTTTGAGAAAAATAGACTAAATTCTGAATAGGCTCGGTTGCCTTTTCCCTTTGCTTTCATTTCATTAAATAACAATCTTACAATCTATTTTAGGTACAAAATAAAGTGCATATAATCTATTTTAGATAACTTAATAATACATATTCATATATCGTAATAAAGATATGGCTAATTATAGAAAACTTTTAATTTAGCAGCGTGATTTCCATCTTTCCTGATTGACATCCCCCTTCAAATTAATGTTGACTGATCATGAAGCATCAATTTGCCAACAAGAAGCTGATAACATTGTTGGGACAAAAAATCCTTAAGCCGTGAGTGTCGAAGCCTCAGAATGTGTCAAAGCCTGAAAATTGCCGTAGCCAAAAAATGTCGAAGCCCAAAAGTGTTGAAGCCCAAAAATGCCAAAGCCTGGAAATGCCGAAGCCCAAAAGTGTCGAAGCCTAAAAGTGTCGAAGCTTGAAAATGCCAAAACCCAAAAACCAAAGCCTGAGAATGCCGAAACCCAAGAGGGTCGAAGCCAAAGAGTGCTGAAGCCCGAGAGGCTGAAGCCTAAGATTGCCGAAGCCCAAGAGGACTAAAGCCCAAGAGTGTCGAAGCCTAAGAGATCTATGGTTTGTCGAAGCCAAAGCCATCGATCTAGGAATGAGTGTCGAAGTCGAAGCCAAGGCGAACGTATCGAAGCATGAGAAGCACGCGAAGATGCCACGGAAACAACAATGTCTAGTGAAAAAGATCTTTACAATTGCTCGGATTAAGAACTCATAGCAGAGGGAAATTGGCAACAACAACAGAGAGATCTGAATATGTTACCCCAAGAAAGAACGAGCGGAACGCTGACTGAGACATGTCGAGTTCAACAATACCGAAAAATCTGTTAGCCATCCGTCGGAGCATCGCCGGACTAGCTCTAGTCCGGAGGCGTCGGCGCTCCGTGTTCTGGATTCAGAGCCAGCGCAAATAGACGAGGTCGAACGCATCCCTCTCCTTGAGAACAACATTGATGCCAGAATTGGAATCCTCTCGATTCACGCTCTCCTGCTTCGCCATTTTAGGTGGAACCAATGATGTGAGAAATCGCTGCCTAAATTAGGAACTAGGGATTGGATGGTGATTAGGCCTTCATAGTAGAAAATCTAACAGCTTCGTCGGTATCCGCTGCTAGGGGATTGAAGGATAGGGCGAGAATCAAGGCAAAGAAATAGTTACTCCCTTCTCGTCCTGCAAGAAGGCCGACGGGAAGAGAATTTTGACGGTACTCCAATAATTATGGGTAGCTAGGAAAAATTTTGGCTCTGATACTATGTCAAAGTTTTGAGAAAAATAGACTGAATTCTGAATAGGCTCGGTTGCCTTTTCCCTTTGCTTTTATTCCATTAAATAACAATCTTACCATCTATTTTAGGTACAAAATAAAGTGCATATAATCTATTTTAGGTAACTTAATAATACATATTCCTAATCTAAATATTCAGCTAAAAGGGAAATATATCACAATAAAGATATTGGAAATAAGAAAGCTTCTAATTATAGAAAACTCTTAATTTAGCTTCGTGATTTCCATCCTAATTGACAGATCTTATAATCTTACCCAATTAACAAGGTGGTCTGATCTTGAATAATCACTTAATTTTAATTTTAATTTTCATTTTCATTTTAATTTTGTTAACTGTTGATTTTTATATAAAAAACATTTTAGTGAATTTGCATATGGATGTGTAACCAATTGAGTATGTGTGACTATCCGAGTATAAAGCAAATAACCAAATACACAATAAAGAATTGGCAATTATACAAATACGGCAATTTCACGAGAGAGTTGACAACGACCGTCATGACACGCCCATCCATTTTGGTCACTGCCGCCTCGGCATACCTTCTTTGGGCCGCTGTCGCCACGGCACGCCCATCCCTTTTGGTCACTGCCACCTAGACACACTCTCGGGCCACTGCCGCCACGGCACGCTCATCCCTTTCGGTCACTGCTGCCTTGGCACACATTCCTCGGGTCATTGCCGCCACGACACACCCATCTTCTCCTGAGTCACTGCCCCACGGTATACTCATCACTTCTTTTACATAACTGTCTGCATTTGCATGTTTGCATGGGCAGCGAGCCGGGCTCGTCAGGAGAGTGACCCCATGCAGTCGTGATGTCTTAACGAGCATTACTTGTTGGGTTGATCCCGGTGAGCAATGCAAGTTAAGTCATCAGGATTGACAAGAGTACGAATGTGTTTAAGATCTAATAGATCTAACTCGTGTCACCACTCTTCGTGACATCATTTAGATCCTTCAAATCTTTAGGATGAGGTCGGCATGACGACCTCTTCAAAGTCATATTATACCCAGACTTACCCCGCACTTAGATACTAGGTTGACGCACTTTTTGTTAGATGGTGTGCTAGGCTAGGTTTTAGAGTGCTAGGTAGTCTTTTTGATGTCTGGCTATTGTTTTTTGCTGAATTGGTTGTCCTAGCCAGGTACTTTTCTTTTGCAATGTGCTTGTGGTGTGACTGCATGTTGGATATGTGTGGTAGTATGTTAGGGCATTTTTTCTACAAGGAGCTATACCAATTTTTGCACACACAAAAGTACCGCTGTGGGGGAGCATGTGATGATTTCTGACCATTTTGCTTGCAGGTGCTATTTAGTTCCCCTACTTTTAAGACATAGCTCATGATACGTTATTTACATGTGAGATTTTCCGCTGACACTTATTTTCATGAAGGATTGAGTTTTTTTTCTTTTTCCTATGTACTTTTAGAGTCTAAGAGAGTCTTGTAGTAGAAATAAGATACGGGCACAGGTTCCGAGATGTTTAGCGTTGGAACCACATGGAGGGGACCCGGAGCAGATGCTCGTGTCCCGTATCTTAAATCTAAATTTTTATATTGATGTATAGAATTAGGACCGGGCATGTATATGCGGAGTCTGACCGCTCTTTTCTTTTATGGGATATGTTGCCGACCAAACGACACCGTCTTTTATTATTTTGACTTGGTTTGTTTTGTTTTTTGCATCATATTGCATGTTTGCACTTGCATGTATTTTTCTTGTTTCTTTCTATGGTTATCTGGAATTTCACGATATAATTTAGGCTCATTAAGGACCCTAAAATTGTATTTTCTACAAAATTTTAAATAAAATATTCAAGATAATTAAATTTTTGGATTAAAATATTCAGAATTTAAAAATTACAATATTTACTTTTCTGCATATATTAATAAGGTCTCCACAATACTTAAGGATCGCTTTAGATAATTGCATTCATATTTGCATGTCCCGATGAGGAGTCCCCGTGCTTCTCAAACCCGACTAGCCCAGCATACCTTCGTATAGGTGGTTGTCTAGTGTACTTAGAGTGTTAGAAGCCTCCCGACCCAGATGGAGTATAAGTCATTTTGTTTGGAGTGTTTCTAGCTTTGTAGCTAAACCTCCACTTCTATTCCTTCATAAGGTATCCTTGCTATTTCGGCAGATATAAGTCCCACCACTTGGAGCTTCATCTTGTAGTCATAGGATAGAGTTTCCTTCTTTTGACCGTAGGGCTACCGAGGTTCCCGTGGATGCACAATTCACGGATTGCTGACCGAGGATCTCAAGACGTGTTGGGTCGACAACCTTCACAACCAGGTAAACTTAGGGTCCTAGTAACTGTGGATGACAGGTCCGTGGTACCCTGACCCAGTTATCTCTACCTTTTTAGAATCACTCTACATTCCTTTTGTTGAGTCATTTGAGCCCTCTCACTCTTTGACTTCGTTGATATCACCTTGACAGCCCATTGCTGATGAGCTACCGCACATTTGGGATACGACGATTTTTCCTCTGCCCTTTGGCCGGAAGAGCTTTGACTTTTTGGGATATCCCCTTCAAGATGATTTAGGTTATTTCGTGGGTCCTGTGTGTCGATGAGCCGCTACCCATTCGGGATGTGAGAGACTCACTCTCTACCCAATGGCTTAGCGTGAGATTTGAAGCATCGAGATTGTTCCCACACGGAATAACCTTCCTTTGATTGCCTATACACCAGGTTTATGATAATCCCAAGCAAAACTCTTTTTATGAAGAGTATTCTTAGGTACCCCCAAAATATAATTAACAAAGTGAGATACGTCTCCTTAGTAGTGTTCTTGACCCCAGAACAGACACCTACACTTGACTATTTGGTTTTGGGTAATCTAAGTAGGTATTCTTTCGCGGATATCAATTTAAAGTGCTTTCGTCCGATCCTGTTTGGGCAGACACTCTTAACCTATTCTTGCGAGGTTTACCGCACGTAGGCTCTCCATGTTTTGTATTTTCTCTTGCTTGTCGTTTTGTCGTATGTCTCTTCTTATTCAGTTTCTCTCCTCTTTGAATCACTGATCTGATTCGGGAGAGAGATTTATTCGAATAAGAGAAGTATACGATGATGGACAACTTGACGACTCCTAAAATAAAAGAGAGAAAAAGAGCAAAATCAATATGTTATAGCGTGGTGATGCGTTGTGGCAATGCGTCACGGTGACGCGCTGGATGTCCATTGTCATATAAGAAGGTTACCGTGGGGATGAATTGTCAGCGGTCTTTCACTTGGCTGAGGTTATGCATTAAAGTATTACTCAATGATGTTTAACATGTATGGGAGGAGCCAAAGAAAGTCCACAGATGACTTATTAACCCATTTAAGGTTGCTTGTTGGAGCAATGCTCACTTGTGAACAAGTGTGGAAGGGATCAGGTGTAGTCCACCAAGGACTGCAAACCTATTTAGGGTTGTTTATCGGAGTAAAAATTCAACAATGTTAACCCATGAGGTCATATCAAATCCCCTTCAGATCGATCGTGCTCTGACTAAGATACAATCAGAGTTGAGCATTTCTCGGGTCGAGAGCATAAAGTGACTTGTGAATGAGCCGTTGCACTTTATAAAGATATTCTTTTTTGTAGAAGAAAATAATAAAATAAGTCTGAGATACATTGACATTGTATACAAGATGACATAGATGATGTGACTGAAGTGCTACTGGTAGTATTTCTGAAGATTCTCAGCATTCCAAGTCCGGGACAGGATTTTTTCATCTAAGTCGTTGAGCTTAAAGGTTACAGGCTTAATCATGGCAGTCACGATGTATAAGCCTTCCCGGAGAGGGGATAATTTGTTACGTTGGGGACCATGACTAGCGGCTTCGATACTATGCAAAACCAGGTCACCAATGGAGATAAGTCGAGGATTTACTCATCGGTTAAAGTGGCGAGCAATTCTTTGGCGGTAGGAAGCAACTCTGAGGTGGGCTGCATCGCATATTTTCTGGAGAAGATCCAACTGTTGTCGGAGTTTTTCTTCATTGTTATCCGAGTTGAAAGTCTTGACTCGGGGGTTTGGAACTTCGATATCAACCGGGATGACAACTTCGGTGCTAAAACACAAGTTATACGGAGTTTCCCCGATAGGAGTTCGTGCGGTGGTGCGATAGGCCCAGAGAACGTAATGCAGCTCTTCTACCCACTGCCCCCTAGCCTTCTCAAGACGAGTGTTCAACCCCTTGAGCACCGTTCGATTTGTCACATCTGTCTGTCCATTTGTTTGGAGATGTGTCACAGCAGTGTGCACCAACTGAATGTGAAGATCCTTGCAGAATGATGTGAAGACTCTTCTAGTGCATTGAGTCTCATTATCAGTGATAATCTTCGCAGGAAGCCCATAGCGACAGATGATGTTTTTCCGGACAAACTGTTTGGCATTAATTTCAGTGATCTTGGCAAGAGGCCCTGCTTCCACCCATTTGGTGAAGTAGTCGACAACTAAGATAATGAATTTTCGTTGTCCAGTAGCTATCGAAAATGACTGATATCTAACCCTCATTGGGCGAAAGGCCAAGAACTCAGAAAAAATGTTAAGTGTAGTTGGCAATTCTTGCATTTTTGTAAAAACTCTAATTCATCTTGCTTGATCGTGGGCCAGTAGAAATCTTGACTCATTATTTTAAGAGCAAGTGTTTTGCCACCAAGATGCTCCCCATATATTCCGGGATGAACTTCTCGTAGAGCATAATCAGCTTCAAATGGAGGAAGACACTTGAGATATGGACCTACAAATGTCTTCTTCTACAGTTTATCCCCTTTTAGAATGAAGTTGGCAGTCATGCATCGGATGTGAATTGATGTAGTACCATTATCTAGCAGTGTTCCGCCTCGAAGGAAGGAGATGATAGGATCCATCCAAGATGGCTCCCTTGCGTCATCTATAGACAATATCACCCATGGGTCATGGATGCTAGGAAAATGTATCTCCTCAATACACCTTTTATAGAGATCTCCAGTAGTTGAAGTTGCAAGCTTTGAGAGGGCATCAGCTCGAGTGTTATGCTCTAGAAGTATGTGAATGAGCTGGCATGTTTCAATTTGAGCAAGAAGTGTTTTTACTACACTGAAATACTGCACCAGTTGTGAGTTATGAGTGTCGAATTCTCCTTCTACTTGGGATGGGATAAGTTGAAAATCAGTGTAGATAATCATGTTTTGTACTTCACAGTTGATGACAAGTTTTGAGCTAGCGACAAGTGTTTCATATTCAACAACATTAATGGTGGTCGGAAATTTCAAACGATGTTCGTACTCCAAAATATCTTTTTTTGGGAAAATGAGTATTACTCCTACACTAGCTCCCTAGTTTTGAATGTTCCGTCTACGTATAGTGCCCACTGCGGTGACCGTGAAAGAGAAGAGGGTGGTTCATCAAAGGTAGACACTGTACATTCTATCACAAAGTCGGTCAACACCGATGATTTGATGTTCGGTCGTGGTAAATAGTGGATGTCAAATTCTCCCAATTCTACTGACCATTTAACTTATCTTCTCGATACTTCTGATTTTTGTAGGATAGTCTTCAAAGGGAGTTGCGTGTAGACACTGATAATGTGAGCCTAGAAGTACAGACGAACTATCCTTGCTGAGAATACCAAGGCAAGTGCATAGGGCTGTAAACGAGCCGAGCCTGAGCGAGCTCAGGCTCGACTCGTGTTCAGCTCGTGTTCGAAATGGCTCATAAAAGTGTGTCCGTGTTCGGCTCGAGTTCGGCTCGAAATTGGAGGAATCGGAAGAGGAAGATGTCTCGGAAGAAGAAGATGAAGAACAATCTCTAAGCTCTCGTTGTCAAAATTCTTTCGCGATTTTGAGAGGAGAAGAGCGGCGAACACCAACGACAAACCCTAAGCTCTCGCGGTCGATTGCCTTTCGCAATTTTGAGAGGAAGGAGTCGGAAGAGGGAGAAGCAGCCGCCAAGCGCCTTTTTCGCGATTTTGAGAGGAAGGAGAAGAGTCGAGAGCTTAGGGTTTAATATGTATATAACTTATATTATATAAATATATAACTTATATTTTATATTATAAGTTATAATATAAATATTTATATAACTTTTATAAATATTAACGCAGTTTGCGGCCGAGAGCTTAAATATATAACTTATATTATATAAATATATAATATTTATATAAGTAATATTTATTAATAATTTGTTATAAATTACAATTTATAGGATTTAATTTTTTAAAATTTAATATTTAAAAAAAAAATTAATTAATCATAATTTATAATATTTAATTTTATGAATATGCATTATATGTGTATGTATATTTATTTATTTCTTTTCGAGCCAATTTGAGCCGAATACGAGCAAACAAATGTTTGTTCGTGTTCGATTCGTTAAGCTTAACGAACGAGCCGAACACAAGTTGTTTGCGAACAACGAACCAAATTGACAGCCCTACGAGTGCAGTTTTATCCGCCATTGGATAACGACTTTCTGTATCAGAGAGAATCTTGCTAACGTAATATACTAATTTCTCGACTGAGTTTTCTATTCTGACAAGAACAAAACTTATTGCATGAGGTGAAATTGTCAAATAGATATATAACATCTCTCATTTGATGGACTTTGAGAGGAGGGGCGCTGAAGCCAAATATGTCTTGAGTTGCTCGAAAGCAATCCGACAATCATCTGTCCACTGAAAACCAGTATTCCGAGCACCTCTGAGTATCTTGAAGAACGGCAGATACTTATCCCCAGAACGAGCTAAGAAGTGGAATAAAGCAGCTATACGACCATTCAACCGTTGTACCTCCTTGATATTTTTTGGAGGTATCATGTCCCTCAGCGCATTGATTTTTTTTTGGGCTTGCTTCAATTCCACGATGGGTAACCATGAATCCCAAAAACTTCTCTGATGTTACTCTGAAAGCATATTTAATCGGGTTAAGTTGTAAATCGTATTGACGAAGGAGTTGGAAATACTCCTCCATATAAGAAGTGTGTTGGGATGCTTCCAGGCTTTTTACTAACATGTCATCAACATAAACCTCTATTGTATGCCCGAGAAGATTTCTGAAGACATTGTTCATGAGACGTTGATAAGTTGCACCAGTATTTTTTAACTTAAATGACATAACCTGATAACATTATAAGTCATTATCTGTTTGAAAAGAGATGACTTCCTCGTCTACTGAATTCATCTTTATTTGATTGTACCCTGAGTATGCATCCATAAAGCTGAGCATCTGATGTCCGGAAGTGGCATCAACAAGGTAATCTATGCGTGGGAGGGGAAAGCTATCCTTCGTACATGCTTTATTGAGGTCTGTATAGTCAACACACAATCTCTACGAACCACTAGCTTTTTTCACCATGACGACATTGGCCAGTCATGTAGGATGGTGTACTTCTCGTATGAACTTTGCTTCTACAAGCTTGTTGAAGTCTTGTTCAATAGCTTGTAAGTGATCTGGGGCAAAATTATGTTTTTTCTAGACCACTGGTTTAAATGTTGGATCTATCTTTAAAGAGTGCATGATTATTTCAGGACCAACCTCAGACATGTCAGCTAGGGTCCATGCAAAAATATCTTGGTTTCTTCATAAAAGATCTATATATTCTGACATTCGTTCATAAAAGAGTAAGGACCAAAGTTGTACTGTTCTCCAAGACATGTCAGCTGGAATCAAAGAGTAAAGGTCTGTTTGGCGCAGCTGTGGATTATTTATAATTTGCTGATAAGCAGATTATTCTGATAATCTGATAATCTGTAGATTATCAGAATAATCTGGCTTGCTGTTTGGGGCAGCTTATTCAGACCAACTTATTGGTGGTTAAATGACATTCATGCCCCTGTCTGAATCAAAACTGTTTGGGGCAGCTTATTCAGAATAGCTTATTGATGGAAAAGAAACATATAGTGCAGAAACATACGATAATCACAGATCAGTTCTAAAAG
>NEWO01000042.1:212251-232910 GCA_003013225.1 Phalaenopsis aphrodite | reverse complement strand
TTTCATTTTTTTTAAGAAATGCAAGATGATGGAGTGAAATCTGTGTTAAGTTTTTTTATGGATGATGATTAGAGAAGTTTTTTTTTTTGTTCTTTATGATTACACTTAGATAAAAAGAATTTGATTCCATGTATTTCATGGCTTCTAAATTTACCTTCACAAATTGGAGTGTTATTCTCTGTTATTGATTATTAACATTGGGTATTCAAGGATGATTGATAGTTGTTTTTTTTATTATTATTCATGAAAAGAAGGGTTCATTAAATTCTTTTTAAGTTAAAAAAAAAAAGAGAATAGAAGGAATGGGAATAATGTCATATGTTTTTGTTTATTTATTCGAATCATTCATTATTCAAATCTGAATGAAGGGATTGCAATCACTTACTCTGTCTCTAATCCCCATGTATCCTCATTGAAATCAAGGTTTACATTTTATTCAACTTACTGAAATTGATATTTCTATAATCCCATAATTGTTAAAATTTGGATTTATGCCAATGAATTGCTATTATGTATCATGGCTATTTCAATTTTTGGGGAAATTGGATATAGAATATATGATTCTTGCGTATTTGCATGTCATATAGCCGGACTTCAATGTTTTCATGCTTATCACCTAAGGTATAAGGAAATGTAATGGTGGTGTCTTGGAATAATATAGTTGCGGGAGATAAACCTTATATGCTTGGTGAGCATTTGACAATATTACTTGGCTTGTAATGAGTGTTACATAGGCTTTCTAGTTTTGATGTTTGTGACATGCATCTAGACTTGTGGTGAGCATTTCAGATTTTGATATTTGAAAAGGTTGGTTTATAATTACTTAGGAAGATTTACATACACACCACTTAATTTCTCTGTGTTTGAATATCTTACACCTTAACTTCAGTTTCTTTTTTTTAACATATATGCAATCTTGTCGTGAAAAAGGGTCTATTTCACTTTTTAGGTTAAAATAATGATACTTTTGACGTGATATAAATGCTATGAATGTAAAAAAAGTAAAATTTAGGTATTAAATATGTAAAGACATTGGAATTATGTGGTATGTATGCAAATTTTTCTTGCAAAAAAACCTTGCTGCACACAAGAAAACATTTGGGTCTTGAATATGTGAATGTGTAAGATATATGCATACAAGAAAAGTTTAGATATTAGAAGTGTAAATATATGAGCTTTGTGTGGATGTTACAGCAGCAAGCTTTGGTTGAATTAAGAAGTTAGAAAAGGTAGACACAACATTCATTCCGTTACAATTACTCATGCACTTTTAGCATCAGTGATTTGAGGAGAAGCTAGGTTTGCTCGATCGTTGGCTATGATTATGCTTGGTTATTGCAGATTCAATATTTGAGAATTTTGAAATTGCATATCAATAATTTTCGTTTGTCCACAAAATCAAATTTTGTGAGCTTTATATACCACATGACTCCTATGTGTTCACATGTCTAATTCCTAAACTTATTTTTTTTTAAGCTGTCACCTTCCTTATGCATGAAAATATGGATGAAACCATTAGTATATGATTTATTCTCTTATAATATCTTGCAAACTTCAATGTCTTAAGCTATAACCTGTTCGACCACAATATGATTTTTTTGTTTTTTTGTTTTTTAATGATTACCCAAGATTTGATTAACATGTTCTCATACATTGCTTTTTTTGGTATTCTGAGTAAATCTTTATATATTAAGGTGTAAACCTTTATTTTATCTTTGTGACATCAAATCTGGGTTATTCAAGGTTAACATTAATCCAATACATTATAGAATAAAAATGCCTCCATGAATCTCATTAATTTTGGATTTCTTTTGCCTCAGACATTGCGGTTTTCAGTTGTTTTAAGCTGAAATCCTAATTCTATATGTTTTTCTTTCAGTCAATTAAAATCTTATATATATATATATATATATATATATATATATATATATATATATATATATATATCATTTGCTTTAAGAGCTATTTATGTTTGGACGAAACACTTCAATGCTTATTTACAATCTACATGATCATATAAAATATGCAAAGTTGGTTTCAAAGGGCTTATGAGAAATTCCTCCTTGTTAGTTCCAATCATTTGCGATGGAAATATGTTCAAACTCATGCGACTCAATCTTATTTTATGCTGTCGTTACTCCAGCATTTTGGAGGCTTGATGAGCAGCATACAATTCTTGTGTATTTGCATATTTAATAATGAGATATAGAAAGTTATAAAGCCTTTAAATCATGATATGTTACATATTCAGCACCATTGAATTTTAATTTCTTCATGTATGCATCTCTATACTCATGCACGAGAAGCTGTGTTGATAATCTTTTGATATGCCGTAAGAGATTGGGGTGTTATAAATGTAAATCTAGGTGTTAGATATGTAAATATATAAGACTTGTGTGATATACATATTCTGCTATTGTCTTCGATAGAGAGGAAGACATTTGAATAAAAAATCTGAAACTTTCATACTTCGGTTTGTGAAAATCTGAAGTCTCAATGCTCTGGTTTTATGAAAATCTAAAATTTTTTATTTTTGTGGAAGATAAAGTTTCAGTGGCTTTATTTATGATAAATGTGAAGTTTCGATATACTTGCTTGGGAAAATTTAGGGGGGATTTGTGGCGAGTTGGATGAGCTAAGGTTGGTATGTAAACAACCGCCAGAATTTCTGATCAGGTGTCATCAATTGAAATTGGTTCTCTTTCATTTATGAGTTATGGTGATAGGACCCTTCAAATTTATATCAATAATATTGATATTTGGGAAGTCTTACATACCTAACACACACACACAAATATATATATATATATATATATATATATATGTCAAATATTATTTGTGAAAAGTGCAACCAATTAGAAGGCGCTGTGCGGAGTTTCAGAGACACCGAACTTGAGTTAGCGCTGACGTAGTTAAGTAGATAAATATGATATTTTATATTTAAATAAATCTAGAAAATGAAATATAACTTTTAAAAAATCATATTTTAGTGTAGAAAAAAAAGAAAAATTTATTTGTGTTCAGTGAGTAGAGGAGAATTTGATGGAATCAAAATTGAAAACATTTGTTTAAGATTTACTTCCTAATTAATTAAATACCACAGTGATCATTTTAATCATAAAACAATAAATATTGATGACCATGCCATGAAATTTTTAGGACTTATTTCACATGAAATTAATGATGTTCTTAGATTTTTCCAAGATCAGAGAACAACTCTAGCTCTAAAAACGCTAATTTTCCATGGGATTCACTCTTGTTTAATTAAAAGAATTATGAAAAATAAAATACAAGTAAGAAAAATATGAGAAATATTATTTGTGGACTCACTTCTTTATGTTGATAAGATTATTATTTCAAATATTTCTTTATTGAAAGTTGTTGACCTCTTATGTCTAATGTTGCACAAATCATTTGGCTAAATGTTGTCGTGTAGAATTTATTTTTCAATCATCACAACCCAAATATGTTCAAACTCCTCTTCAGAGTTGCATTTGCTCATGCATTTGTAGGAAATGTCGTTCACTGTCTTATTACCCACCCCATAATGAACTTTCAAAGGTAATTTCTTTTAGATATTCCAACAGTATAATCTATGTTGTGTATGTGGCAGAGAATCTTCTATAGCACTTATCATTGCTTAATCCTGATCGATAAATATTATTATTGGATGATGTCATCCATGATGCAAATAAATGTTTTAAATAGTCATTTGAACAAATCAATTGTCTCATCTGATAAAAACTCAACTCCAAAAAGAACATTCTGTCAGTGGTGGTTAACAACAAAAAAAGGTGCACAACACAAATTATATTTATTCAATCTATAACTTGTAAAAAAAATAATGACATTCCTAAAGCAGTGCTAATCAAGCCTAGATGGGTCTTTGCTAAAAAAAAAAACTCATCTATTTGAAGGTCTCACGTAAACAAAATATTCTGTCTGTCTCTCCATGAAAATTTATAGAAGAAAATTAGCGTCACCATTCTCTATTCTAGATCTTCTTTCTTTTTGAATGAAATTAAAGGCACCTCTTTTCGTACATTCAAGATTCCCCACTCCCCCTACTTTTGTAGGAAGAAACTTAAATGCATCTCTTATCCCCGATTTTGTCATCGATCTGAGCACATTCGTATTGATTTTGCTTATCTTTTTATTGAAACATAAAAGATTCTTATCAACGGGATTCACTAAGGAGTGATTATGTTTTTCTATAAATTCTTTAACTGTGCAATTGTCTTGAATATCAACTACATATCGAATCGTTGTTGAACAACCAGTCCTTGTGTCTACTTTTTTGAACTTCATGTGTTGGTGAAATTAAAATGTTTTTTAATGCAAGGTTTGCCGCATACAAAGTTCTTCTTCTTAATATTCCTTGAATTCGACCAAAAACTGTTGTGATCCTTTCAAATCGTGAATCTAATATGATGTGCATAAGCATAATATAGTTTATATGCTTCCTTTTCAGTGTGTATAGTGATGGGAAGAAATTTGTCTAAAATTAGATCATTAGAACTTTCTTTAGGTACAATAAAAAAAATACTTGCAGATTAAACTAGACGATAACATCATTCATGCTAAGACTAAACTCTTTAAATCTCATTTTATCCAAAGTAGAAAGATATTCTAATTGGTGAGATGACTGAATATATTTTATGCTCCATTGGGATATATTAGGATTTCAAATTATTTACATATCTATCATTTGTTAGAGTTTCATAATAGGGCTTTATTATTTGTCAAAAAATGCAGTCTAATGCAATTTTTGTTTCTCCTATTGACTTTATTGACTTTATTGACTTTAAATTTACAAAGTTAGTACTCTGATAGTCAATTGTATTTTATTAATCAAAGTAAATTGTTGGATATTTTAATCAATATTAAAATTTGACATTGTTCTCCACATCATCAAATATAAATGCTTCTAATGATTGGAAATACATGATAAGTAATGAAGTGTTTTTAAGAATATGAGAATGGTAGTATAAAATGAGAGAAGAAAACAAGCTTAATGATTTTCATAATATTTTATTAAATAAACTTTAAAGTTAACTTAGTGATAGATCACTTTATTTGTAACCTTTTGCTGCATAGTTGAGGTTTTGTTGCATAGTTGAGGTTTGTGATGATGGTTCACTATAGTTATATGCTTTTATGAGAAAAAAGTATTTATTTAACAATGAAATTTAATTGTATGATTTTTTTATATTTCTTTTTGTTCGAGTCTTTAAAGATTTGTTATTAGCTATTTTTATAAGTAAATGTGTTGTGCATAAAAATAGCTAATTATGAATAAAATTCAAGAGAATATTATAATAATTAAAAAAAAAACAATCTATAGGTTACTTGGAATATTTCATTGTTTATTGAGCCCTTATATTTCTTGAATTCACATTTATTAATGTTAAAGGGGTGGGATAGGTTTTAAATTTGAACTTAGCTTTTATGTGCTATTTAGTCTTGGAATTGATAACTCTCCAATATCCTAGATTTTCTTGCACAAATCTCTACCAAAGCAAATAAAATTAATAACAAAGGAAAAAGAATTATTATCACTTTACCAAGGCAAACAAAATTAATAACACCACTAAAGAACTGAAATAACACCCACAATAATACTAAAATAACACCATAATAGGACTTCAACAGGACCAGTAGAATCATATCTCAATAAAACCTTAATAACAACTTAATAACACTGCAATAAAACTAATAACTCTCAAATTTCCTTTTTTTTTTTTGCACAAATCTTTTCCAAAGAAAATAAAATAAAAAATAAGGGAAAACAATTTTTACCACTTTACCAAGGAAAACAAAATTAATAAGATCACAAAATAACCACAATAATACCAACATAACACCATAATAGGACACCAATAAGACCAATTGAATAACAACGCAATAAGACCTCAATAACAACTGAATAACACCATAATAATACCTAATAACACCGGTCTAATAACATCACATAACCACTACAATTCCACACAGAAAACACTGCAATAACACCTCAATAACACCATAAACATAGCTAATAACATTATAATAACACCTCAATAACACCATAAACATAGCTAATAACATTATAATAACACCATCACAATACTGCAAAAATACCTCAATAACACCACAAAAGACCACAATAATACCTCAATAACACCTTAATACCAACATAATAAGACTCCAACAGCATCAGTCGAATATTACCACTGAGTCGCCACAATACCACTAAAATAACACCAAAATAAAACTTTAATAACACCTGAATAACACTTCATTAACAACATAACAAAATCACAATAACACCATAATAAAATGAATCTAAAATAACATTATAGAACAGCCTCAATATTACTCAAATAACTTCACAATAACACCTTAATAGAAAATAAATAAAACCACAAAAAAACCCATAATAATACACCTAAAAAATACCAAAATTACAATAAAAAATAAAACAAAAATAACTAAATACACCACAAAAACTTTGCAATAACACCATAAAATTAATGACATTTTAAACGCAATTAAACTCATCTCAATTTCAAACTTCTTGCCTTTATTTTCAAAATGAAATACCTCCATTTTAAACATCTTATCATTATTTTCATTTTTCCTCAACTCTATTTCAAAAGTGTCATAATTTTTAACATATTTTATCAACAATATTTCACGTCTGACGAGAGAGAGAGACTGAGAAATTTGCTTTGTGAAAAACTCCCCGATGGTATAAGAAGAAAATAGAGATTTACTAGGTGTAAAGTCTTTTGTTTTTGAAGAAAGGCGGCTGGGTCAGACGGGGTCATCCATTAAAATATAAATGTTTTCATTTTTTATTCAGTGGGTTCACTGCTTACATGTGACAATATTTCATTAAACTCCAGACGCAAAACTGCTTCCGTAGTTCAGACGTAATACTTTTTCCGCCAATTGGGGTTGCTCATCTGTGAGATAGGTTTTAAAAAGGGTTTAATTCTTATTTTTATTATTTAAAGTCTCATTTTATGCTACGAAACCATAGCAATATGATTGTTCTCTCTAAATAAAATCGATGTTCTTCATGCTTGCATTGTCCATTTCGTCATCTGAGGTTATCTGTACAGAGTTGTCGATGATTGAGTTATTTTTAGTTCGATTCACATGTAATGTGGGGAATGTGATCCATTGGCCTTATTGAAGTCGTTCGACTGACCAAATTTTGACCGGCCTTAGTTTAAGGGAAAGCCAAAATCTATCAGATGACCCCGACCATGTGTCCCTGAACATATGTTGAAGAGTCTCAAATGGTTGTCTTGATATACAGGAAACAACATATGCGTGAAGCATGACTCCAATGCGCTCAGGTGGACATTCTTCACATACGACATCCTAAAGTGATGTCAACACTCACAATATCTCTATTTCACCAAGTAAATGTGTGTTGATCTTTTTGTTCTTCTAGTCAATAGTAAAAAATCCTATACCAAAAGGTGTTTTAACTTTCTAATTAGTGATCAAAAGTAAATTATGATTAAAAGATTAACCCATTCAACATGAAATCCAAAGCACTGCGAAAACAACAAAAGAAAACTCATAGATCAAAACATCAATTCAACATAAGTCGTACATCACTGAAAGATGAAAAAGATTTAACTATCACGTATGAGGAACAAAAATAAAAATACTTCCAACAAAAAATATTAAGTAAAAGAACATCAGGAGGTACTTAAAACTCAAACAGGAGCCAATCGCTCATTACAATCTGCTGTAATCCTCTCCGTAGAATGCAAGGTATTTGTTGATCTCTCTCTTATATGTTCACACAATTCTCTCTGTCATGAGCTCTGAAACTCTCAACAAAATTGCCCTAGAAATTTTCTCTAAAGCAAAGGGTTGGAGATAACACTAAGGTTTATAATAAACTTCCTAAACCTAAGAGAAGAGATGCCTCCCATAGCCAATAAGATGCCATAAATTGCCTCTCAAGTAGCCATAAGTTGCTTGAGAAATCACATTTAATTTCTTGCCAAATTAGTTTTTTGTCAGAATCCGAAGTAACTATACTTGAAACTAGCATAGATACGCCACAAGGTGGTGTAGTTATGCCTAAGTGTGGTGTAATTATGTCACCACTTTTGTTTCTTCACTCATTTTAATACTCTTTCAAATAAAGCACACATCATAATTATGCAGTATGGGCAGCGTAGGTATGTCGGTTTTCATTTTGAGCATACTATGTGTTTTGGCTTCTCAACTCATACTCAATAAATATAACTTGCAAAACACTACTGAAATACCTTCTACTAGCATAAACTCATCAAAATAAAGAAATAAAGCATGAATTTTGCAAAGAAAAATATCACAAATTCAATTCACAACAACGTTCATTCATATTTTTTAGCAGTTGGAGCATGCCAACATTGATAAACAACATAGCCAATGATGCGGGCAAGGGCTCATTAGCTAAATTTGACCTTAGCCAGCTCATGAGTGACATCTCAATGGTTTTGAAGCAAGGAATGTTGAAAACCCATCCCTTAAGAGTACCTGTAACTGCAACGAACAACAAATAATTAGTAGAAACATGTGATTTGTCTTCGATGTCCAAGCAGACACAAGCGTAAGAACTTCTCACTACGTAGCACTGCATACGTCAGAGAGGTTATTCAGAGGGTATTGGAGGGTTATATTCGCGTTATACCCCCTGTAACCTACCTGTAACCTACAAATATATGAAAACATAAGCGTGAAACTTACTAGAAGATATATGTAGGTTACAGATAGGTTACAGGGAGGTTACAAGGGGTATAACTCAAATATAACCCCCAATACCCTCTGAATAGCCTCCTTGACGTACGCAATGCTGCGTACATCTTATGTATGCAATTTTTTCTCCTTTTAAAGGGCTGATTGCTGGTAGAGATTGCATTCTTGAGGAGTTTCAATCAAAAGATGTGTCCACGGGGATGCAGTTCAGATTGCTACAAGAACTTAGTAATGTAGGCTAAAGAGGTGACAATTTGCTCACTAAGCTTGTGAATGAGTTCAAGTTCATCTTTGGGCAGCATAGAATGAAGAGAGATGATAGCAATATAGTTTGTAAGCACCATAACGCATTTCACAAGTTTCTCCTTGCTTCACTTGCCATCCTCGAAGAGATTTGACACCAATTTCCCTTCCACCTCTTCAATGTTCAGAAATGTTGGCTATTTAGCGAGAGGGCCATCCAGAATCCAGGACTTATCAAAAATACTAATTTTCTCTCTTGAAGAGACACTCCATCTGCACCATTGGAAAGGATGTTCCAAGTGACAACAACTGTATAATAGTGGTATTACGACTCTAAGCTGTCCCCATATCTACCTTCTAAAAAAACTATGCAGCTAGGAGCTTCAATTTCTAAAATAATCTCATGCTCACCTTGCCCAGAGCGATTCTTTTCACTTAGTGAGAGCATGGAACCTGAGTTCACGAAGGGATGTTGGCTGACAAAGGCTATCCCATGCTACATAGTGCAACTATCTACTGTTGGACCTTCTATTCCAGAAACATTCCCCACATTTCTTCTCTATTTTTAATAAAATGTCTTGTGAAACTTTAGTATGTGTCACAAAGTACACCGACAAAGCAATAAGGGGGGAGTGAAGAGAGGAGCCCGACCCACCATAGATAGTTGCCTCATTCACCTCCCATTTAACTTGGTTACAGTCCTTGGGAACAAGTTTGAGCAGTCATGTTTGGTTAGCTTCCTGAATGCCAAAGGGTTCCCAAAGCATTCCAATTCATCCACTCTCTTGTATTGGAGTAGTTTTACAATTGGAAGTGGTTTTGCTAAAGAAATGACAGATTTCTTTGTGTTGATGTGATGGCTTGTCCACCCACAAGTCATTGAGAATCACCTTGAACTGCTTGGCATAAGAGGTGGACACACTAGAAAAAAGGAGGATATCATATGCATAAAATTGATATGAGAATATAGGCCTGACACGAGTAATGTGGATCAAGATATGTTGTTATCTTTGGGTGACCGAGGGAGAGAGAGAGAGAGAGAGAGAGAGGAATTGCAAACACATAATGAACAAGTTGGGGGAGAGCGTGTTGCTCTGTCGAAAACCAAAAGTGGCATCACTCCCAGAAGATTGTTTACTATTAATTAAAAAGGTTAATGTAGGTTTCTCTATGCATTGGAGAGTCCACATGATGAAATTTTTAGTAAGATTGGAGAGACTCATCCACATTTATTTAATCAAAATATATGCTACATTTTACATGCAGAGATGTCTCATGCCTTCACACCCATTTAGAATGCCAAATTCTATCCCATCTAAGAATGTGATGCTATTGGGTGAAAGTTATATGAACCAACCTTGCTTGATGTCTGTTAAGGTGGTTACAAGGCAAGGTTGTTTGTCAAATATTGGACAACCATGGCCTTAATGGGACTTTCTTAATGCATCATAAGGTTTGTTAGATTTTTATATTTGTTATGTTGAGTACCTTCAACCTGACAAGTATGATTCCCTATAACGTATTCATTGAGCTCGGAGTATAACACATGATTTTTGAAAGAGGTCATGTATGATGCTCCACTCATGAGTTGACAATAGGGACCAACATTACTAAGGTGGTGTTAGGAAGCAATATTTTTAGAATGTAAGAGTTGGGATGACTATGTTACGGGATATCAATGGTGAGTAATGGATCTCGATCACCATGTTAATTATGTTTCAAACTTACTGATTAGTTTCAATGAAATCAATATGAAGACAAAATTATGTTAGTTCTTGTAAATTGTTCACATAAATTTAGATTGGACTCAAAATTAGTTTCTTCAGCTAGTTTGAGGAGAGAGAAGGTAAAGAAGAGGTGGGAGTCTTGAAACTAGCTTACACTGATTTAAGAGAAAGAAAAGCAATAGGAGAACAGGAGAAAGAGAATGAGAGAGTTGTCACATGACATTACAATAATGCTTTAGATATGTATCAAATGGCAAATCTAATTATTTTGAAAACCACCCTGCATTTTTTTTTTAACCACCTTCATTATTTGAATGGTGAGCTACTTGACTTGTGAAGGGATTTTGAAAATGTGCTCCTTTAACTCTTCTATAATTTAATGGGACTAGTTGTATATCATTATCTACTTTAAGCATTTAGTTTTGACTTTGGGCAAGAGTTTGAGATTCATTGTCAACTTGACTAAATAATAAATGCCAAATCCTTTAAGATCATAGTTATGCTTCTCTTTGAAATGTATGAGGTCCAACTGTATATGCTTAAAACACCCTTTAAAAAATAAATGATGACTATGTGCATATATCAAAAACCTTATTGATGTGAAGTATGTTTATTCTTCTAATATATCGTCATTGTTTAGATTAAAAGGCTTG
Organism: Phalaenopsis aphrodite; assembly: GCA_003013225.1. Taxonomy (NCBI): domain Eukaryota; kingdom Viridiplantae; phylum Streptophyta; class Magnoliopsida; order Asparagales; family Orchidaceae; genus Phalaenopsis; species Phalaenopsis aphrodite. Next base: position 221,539 of record NEWO01000042.1, on the reverse strand, counting down.
AAAAATAATGAAATTAAATTTACCTCCACTAATAAAAATGAAAACAGTTTTGAGCAAGTGTCAATTGATGTGTTTTCTAAGACTTTGCTTCAGTTTTTTTTTTTTTTTTGGACATTTATCATAAAATTTGTTGCAATTCGACCTCGAATAAAATTTATCCTAGAATTTGCTTAAATTTTTAATTTTAAGCAGATTTTATAAAGCCCATTAACATTTGGCCTCAATTAAAAATGATTATATAACTTGTTTAAATTTGAAATTTATGGAAGTCTATAAAGCTTGTTCAAACATGGCTCAAGTCCTAAAAACAGCCTAAAATATCTCGGCCTATCAAAATTTGATCCAAATTACCCATAAGCAATTAAACAATTATGTTTTAATTTTCAAAATTTCTCAAAAAATATGGAACAGATTAGGTTTCTTCTTCAAATATTTACAAAAGGGATTTAATTAGTTAAAACTGGCAAAAATTCTCAAAATTACTTATGCCAGCCAACCAAAGCTTCCTTAACATGATCAAATCTAAAAAAAGAAAGGAAAAAGTGCTACAAATCTCTAATTCAAAACTTAAATTCACCATAAATTCTACCTTCTAGCACAATAGGCTGCTCCAAGAAAAAGATAGAACAGCTGCCTCATCTATTTTTCTAATCAATTTAATTGTGTTTGTGGAAAAGTCCTCGCCAGGGAAGCACAAAGTCATTATCTGTACAAAGAAACAGATAATATGTTTAATAGCAAGGAGGTACAAGATTAGCAGGCCTTAAAGCAAAATATCAGTAGCCACACATAGCCAATCGCATATTAATCTACTAATTCCAACCATTAGTGAAATTTTTGGTATAATCAAATCCACCAATATTGGTTGCAAGTTGCATTCTAGTTTCAGCTTGCCAACTAGATATCGTATGGATGATGGAAGTTGCAGCAATAGGGCAAACTCCACTTTCTCCTTTTATTATTGGATCTCAACCTAAAGGGGATTCATGGCCAAAAGTTGAATGAAAGCAAATTATCACTGGTTTCTTTGAAAATAATGAGTACAAGTTGGTCCAGCAGCCTACATGTCTTTAACTTTACTCTTACTCAAATACCATTGAGTACTTGTCCGAAACTATACAGAACCCATTCCTCCCTCTATATTTACTCCTACAGCAATTTTCATTAGCCATTTTTGAATAGTAGGGATCCTGAAAGCTTATCACCTAATACTGCTCAATGAAAATTCTTAGGGGAAAACTTCCACTCTCCATAATGGCGATAGTTGTATGCATATTGGCATTTGCTGTTTTAATTTTCACAGAGGATCTCTGGGCTATCACTGGCACTTCAATATTTAAGTACAAATCCTGTTCTAAAAAGGATCCAGTGACAAATTCTAGTAAGATTGCAACAGGTAGTAGTTATTTGTGTATAATTTGCTTGGCTAACCTGAGATAAGCATTTAATGAAAACTTACTGGTAATCATCAGAAGTGAAGGAGAAGCAGAAGGTCACATCATTTGACGATGATTTCATTGACGAAGATAATAATTATTTTGACTCTGGTGAAAGATGCAGCATAGAGAAGGGGAAATGGGTCTTTAATACTTCAGCGGAGCTATTTTATACTGATCAGAGCTGCCCATACTTGGATAAACAAATATCATGCTTAAAAAACGGAAGGCCCGACAGTGACTACTTGTACTGGGAGTGGCAGCTTGATGACTGCATATTACCGAGGTTAGTATAATTTTACAACTTTTTCCTATCAGTAACAGGAAGGAAGAATCTTTCTCATTATATCTGCATTTTGCTTTAGGTTTAATGCTGCAGCTCTGCTTGAGAAACTCAGAGGAAAAAGGTTAATGTTTTCTGGGGACTCATTGCAAAGAGAACAATGGCAATCCCTTGTCTGCATGGTACAGTCGCATATTCCAACAGATAAGAAAAAGATGAAGCGCGGTCGAACTCTGTCAGTGTTTAAGATTGAGGTAATAGTTCTACCTGAAATCAATCAAAGTTTGAATTTTGGATGCAACCGACCGAATTGCCTGATTTCAGAATTACAACGCTACAATCGAGTTCTACTGGGCTCCTTACCTTGTAGAATCCAATTCTGACGAACCCATCATCCGTGATACAAAGAAGAGAATATTAAGAGTGGATTCAATCGCCAAACATGCTCAGCATTGGGTTGGGGTGGACTACTTAGTCTTCAATAGTTATGTTTGGTGGACCAGTGACCCCAAAATGAAGTCTTTGTATGTTCTAACTTCAACAACAATTGATTCGAGTAATTTAAATTATATTGATATTTTGATGAAGTTTCTGTCTAGGTGGGGATCATTTGCCAACGGAGATGAAGGGTATGAAGAGCTGGATTCTGTAGTTGCTTTCAGGATGGCGCTTAAGACATGGGCCAATTGGATAGATTCTAATGTGAACCGAAGCAGCACAAGGGTCTTTTTCACCACAGCATCCCCCACACACATGAGGTATTTTTTCCTCTGTTAATGGACATTCATTCTTAAGATTTAAGGTCAATAAAAAATGTGCATCTTCTCAACTTGCAGGAGTGGAGATTGGAAGCGACAGAAACCAACTAGATGTTATAATGAGACAAGGCCAGTCACAGGAAGAGAATACTGGGGAAGTGGCTCTAATAAAAAAATGATGGAGGTGGTTTCAGGTGTAGTTTCAAGGATGAAGTTTCTTGTCACCTTCATCAATATAACACAGTTGACGGATTATAGGAAAGATGGACATGTATCTGTTTATACTGGAGAACTCTCAGACAAGCAGAAAGCTGATCCGCAGACATTCGCTGATTGTATTCACTGGTGCTTGCCTGGAGTCCCTGACACATGGAACAAAATACTGTACGCATATTTGTAAGATGAAGCAAAGGCCAGTGCCATAACTTGGCTTGATTCAAAATCAAACTAGTTTTTTGTATCAAATTTTGGAAAAAAAAAATGTTCAGCTAGAAGTAGTCTATTTATTAATGAATAAATCAGGAAAAATCAAGGACATGTTCCCTTTCGAAAAATATGAAAATCAGGTGCTTACAGTGAGTGGCTCTATAGGCTGGCGAGCATAGTGAGTCTAGAGGCTGGCAAGCCAAACCATCAATGGCTGACGGCAGATATGTGAAAATCCTGAACAGCATAACCTGAATGGTCCTGGTTTTCAAGCCATTATTGAACCCATTCGATGGCATTGGCAGGGTGGAAAGGGGAAAGAGCATGGACCACGTATCTGCCTTGTAAGGTCCTGCAGAAACCGAATAATTTATGATTATGAGGTTATGGGCTAAGTATATGAAATGAAGCAAAGAGAACGTAACATTTTTCTGTCGCATAGATTACTGCACAAAAGAAGGACAAATGTCCGACTTGCCGCTGAAGTATCAACTGCGATAACTTAATGAGTTGATCTACAGAACCGAGTTATTTAATCCATTCAAGTTATTGCTCAATTTAAGATAAAGGGTAAGTATTTTCAAGCTTCTCGACTATTATGGGCCCACAACTTTTTGTTAGGAGAATTAAAAATTATGAAAATCAATGTGAGAAATTTGAAATAAAATTTTGAACAAAAATGCACAAAACAAGAAAAAAAACATCATATTTATGGTGGAAAATTCTAAGAAAGGAAAAAAAATCACGAAGCGATGAAAAAAACTACTATTAAAAAAATAGGAGAATCATATAAATAAAAGCATATTTAAATCACTCCTGGCTTTGACCACTTGAGAAAATTCACACTCCACATCTTGCATCAGAGGATTTGAAATCCTACAATTCTCACTCAGCAAAATCTTCACTATGTGAGAAAATACCCCATGTTATCTACAAGCACCGAGGAGTCGTGTTTCCAATGTGTCGCCAGGGCGCTGATTCCGGGTGATGCAGTGTCTAGCTCTTTGGTTTTGAAATTGAACTAGGTACGATGACGCTAACTTCTTGATGTTAGGGCATTGTTGGTCAGAGTGTTGGGGTGCTACAGGAACAACGTTGAGGTGGTATCTATGAAAAATAATATTTCAGTGGTTGCCCTCTGACACCACCTAACAAACTCACCTCTAAGTTTGATCGATAAAATCAACGAATTTGAGTTGAGAATTTATTGATATAATCAGGTTCCGCATAATAGCAATCTATCACTGGGAGACCAATTGTAATTAATTTTGCTTCTTCCTATCTCAAGATTTCTAAACTCCAATTCAAGCTAAACATAGCTTTAGTTTCTCATTTTCACAACTTTAGTTAACATGTTTGTATGATTATGAGCTATGTGTATTTTCTCCAAAGATAATTAACTATCTTCTAAGAGTAAACAAATGAAATGATACCTTAACTGAATGTGTTTCATCCTGACATGAAATTTGATATCTTTTTTTAAATGAATGATACTCATAATGTCCGTGTGAAACTTTTTATTCCCTTTCCCCTTGTCAAATTTTGTAATAAAGCTATAAATTCAAATCATTTTATTGCTAGTCTTATTGATAGCAATACACTCAACTTCTGTAGTTGATAGAGCAATAATATTTTGTAACTTGGAAACTCAACTCTCTGTTGTGTTCCCCAAAGTGAAAATATAACATTTTGCAGTTCTTATATCATCAATATCTCATGTATCATCTGAGTCTATATATCCATGTAAATTAATCTCTACACTTCCAAAATAAAGTGCTTCGCTGGCTATTCCTCTTAAGTTTCTGAGAATTCACTTCACTGTCTCCTAATGATGTTTGCTTGAATTACTAACGTACTAACAAACTAATTCTACTACATATGCATTATTTGGTCTTATACATATGATCACCTACATCAAACTTCAAATAGCTAAAAGTATAACAAATTCATTTCAATAATGTTTGCTCGACTTTAGACTTAGATAATTATTTCTTAGATACTTTAAAGTGACTAGCTAAGGGAGTGCAAATTGATTTTTGCCTCATATATATTGAATTTATATATGTCTTTCTCAACATATTATGTCTAAGACCACTTCAATGTACCCGCACTCTCATCCCTACTAGTTTCATACCAAAAATTTTCTCAATTTTGCTTAAATCATTCATTAAAACTCACTTGATAATTGTTTGTTCAAGTTTATGATATTCTCTATATTTGATTATGCAATCAGCTGTCCTCCATATGCAAGAAAAGAGTAATATAGCTAATATAAAAAAAATTAATGAAGCAATATTGGTATGACTGACACTAAGTGTACCTAGTGTATGACATAAATCTGTCAAATATTTTGAACTACTATCTTGGGGCTTACTTCAAACCATAAATGATCTTTTTTATTCTCAAGACCATATCTTCTTTTCCCGGAATCATGTATCCCTATACTTGCATTTATAGTTCTTCTTCTAAGTCATCATGTTTGAAGGTTGCTTTCACACTCATCTGCTCTAGATGTTGATCTTGCACTATTATTAAACTCAGCAAGACTATGATAATGTCATCTTCATTATAAGAAAAATATTCCAGTGTAGTAAACTCCTTTTTTTGTTAAATTTTTTTTATAATAAGCTTTGCCTTGTAGGACCTACTACTATCTAATTTTCTTTTCCTTATATAAACCCACTTGTTGTGGAGTTCCTTTTCTTTTCATCCATTAGTTCTTTCTTTTGTTAAGTCTTTTTTGATATTAATGATCATGTCTCATCATTGTTAACCTCACTTTTGGTTGAGGTATAGTTTCTTCCTTAGAAACCTAGGATCTAGCCATATGACTTTTCTGTTGACTATTCCTAGAGGATTAGTGATGGAACCCTCACCAATAAAACTTCTAAAACTCTTCATTGCTCATCTTGAAGTTCCACATATTGATTTTAACATCTAACACTTAGTAGGTGGAGCCAATATGGGGGAACTCAAGAGTGGTCCCCATAGGACTGTTTGGCCTTAGGATTAGCCTTGGGGTGATGTGGCCTTGGTCAACACATGCACTTGATACCTTTCACATTCACTCACAACCTAAACCCTTAGCCAAATATGCTTAGTTGATCTCTTACTCATTTTGGAACTCATGTGGATGGTCCCCTAAACCATTAGTCTTGGGCTAGGGTTTGGCTAAGACCAACACATGGATGATCCAAAGTGGGGTCTCCCTTGGTCTCATGGTTGATGAAGGGAAATTTCATGATTGACATCTTATTGAACCCCAATTTTACCTAAATACCCAATTTTAGCCTTTTATGAGCAAAGAAAGGAAAACTTGTCGCGCGGATAAACGAATCCTCCATCTCCCGTAGCCAACACTCCTTTGTAATGGAATTCTGGCCTTCCAGCTACCTTTGCTTGAACCTCCATCAAAAGACTCAGCTGACTACTAACAGCCTTGGCTTGGGGTGGAGCATCCTTGATGGATCCCCAGTTCACCTTGGAGACCAAATCAACACCAACCTCCCACAAAAGGGAATCGACGAACACCACTATAATGATCTAGTCTTTTGCATCAAACAACAATATTAAGCAAGATTCAAAAATAAAATTCAACCAGCATACACACTCCATACCCATAAATTGATCTCACTCTGAAGTAGTGAAATAGAACCTTTCCCCATCAATCTTATGTCCCACAAATGGAGGAGGAAGCCGACAATACCCTACATTCTCGGTGGTGTCGAGGCATCAACACCCTATTGTATGGTTTCTACATCAACTACTTTTGGTTCCCCTAGTGGCACTAAAGCACTTGTAACTTCTTGCAAAGCTACCTCAGATAGAAGTATGGGAGTCTGAAAAGGAGTTGAAAGACTGGCTGGTTGTTGTTTCAAACGACTACTCTCCTCCATCCGGGCCGCTTCACCGAACAATATTTCTCCTCGTGTGCCCCCTCTCTTGTGCAGCTTTCTTCAACTCACACCTTTCCACCGAGGCAACCGAGAAGCTTCTGACAACTCCATCTGAGTACATATTGGGTATCTTCTATTCCTTCACCAACACTTTCTGCCTTCGCTCTCTCTCTGGGCGAGATTCAGTCTCTTGCCTCATGTCCTCGAAAGCCTTTCGGTAGACTGCTTTGGTATACTTATCAAGCCGAAAAGGTGGCTCGTTAACCATGCTGACAATCATAGGTAGACAAAACGAACGAAGAGAATTAGGGGAAGATATAAAAATTGCTCCCCTTAGCCCATATTTATAAAAAACATGAGAAAGAAATTCAAGTGGAGTTCAATTATTGTGCTATTAAGTAATCATAAATAATGTTTATTTTTTACATTGAATTCTCTTATTTTTATCACACATGTCAATTTCAAAAAGAAAGAGAATTAAGGAACGAAATATGTACACAAAAAATATTTAGCACAAATCTCGAGTCAATTCAACTGCTCAAGAAAAAAGATGACATGACAAATCTGGATTCATCGAAAAGTGACCCGAGGAGCCAGGAAAACCGATTGGCTCATGCTAGCCAATATTCGCTTGAACTGGCCCAACATTATGCACTTAGAAGGCATCCTCTGCTCCAGGGTATAAGTCTTCTCAGCTAGTAAGAATCTCACTAGCAAGAATTAAGGACTGACAATCAAATCAATTCATTCGGTCGGCCAACATTAGGTGGATGGACCCATCTCCTAAACTATCGCTAACAATCCTCTCGGACCTCGTCCAGAAGGCCGACCGACAACACTCATTGATTTACTTTTTCGGTCTCAGTCGACCGAGCCAGAAAATGGCGAGGCCCTAAGCCCACAAGGGTTTATTTACTAGAAATACATGCACAACCTCCATAAAGCGGAGTTATAAATATAATTTTCCTTCATTGCTCACCATCTCCAATAAAAAGAGGGGCATTTTATTTATATAAGACTTTAGGCTCCCTCGTTCTCAAATGTAACTTCTTACATGAAGAGACTTCAGGCTCTTCACCCTCTCCATTTATCAAAAATATTTGATTATATAAAACGAGTCACAAGAACTCGGGAATATCCTATTTTGCCACAGAGGAGCACGTCGTCGTGCACTCCTGTTCCCTCTTTTCTCTCCCTCTCATTTTTCTCCTCCTTTTCTTTTGGTTCAAAAGCATGAATCCCTTGCGTGTGCCTCATAGACAAATTCAATCATTTCCTAACTGTTTTATATTTAAATATAGATTTTTCCTACATAAAAAAAATCAGATGTTTTGAAATCAGATGTTTCTATAGTTTTTAAATGAAAAAAATGACTAAAAAAAACTGAAGCTATGAATTTTTCCTACAATATATATTTAATACTTCAAAATCAGACGTAAAAATCTTATTTTCTTAATTAAAACTTATTATCATAAACTCACAAATACTAATAAAAAAAACCAATAAATTAATTGTGAGATATTTTACATAAAAGTTCCGAAGACGATTTCTAGTTTTCCAAGCTACAGAAATTCAAGATATCCATGTTAGGGAGAAATGAGATATTCAAATCCTTCGTACTAAAGAAATTGACAATTTTATCATAACCTCTCCAACTATATCAATAAAAACTATTATTTTAGTCTTAAAATCAAAATAATTTTCCCATATACAATATCAAACTTAGCACCTATTTGCGTCAGCTATACCTATTTAAAGAAACAACTATGAAATTACTGAAGAAGAATCTATTGTTCAAAAAGTTATGGTGACTATTATAATTTTTTTTGAAAAAAATTAAGACTTCAGCCTGTTGGCAACCAACACAGATAGTTATGCCTGATAAAAAACGCAACTTTCAGCTATAACTTCTTGACAACTTAACTAAAATATAATTTTCTCAAACAGAAAAAACTACAACACGGCTCTGCCACCCAAAGGCAGCCATGTTATTATCTCACTTCTTTAATGGCAAATTTGAACGAATTAATGGCAGGATTAGTTCATTTCATCACCCATTATTTTATTTTCTAAACGTCACAAATTTCCACTCAAATCCATCATGCCGATGGCTACAGCTCAACCTACAACGACAGAGACAGCGGGCTGCATTATTAGACAAACTTGATACTGTAACTAATCCACCAGAAGGCTTCCGTGCTACGCAATGGCCCCATTCTCATTCCACCAAATCATGCAGGTTTAAGAGGTTTTTTTATTTGTTTTTAGGAATGTATATCTTAATTTTGATTGGGACTAATTTACAATACCTAAATATGTTCAATTTAAGTTTGATTTAAATAACAGTTTTAAAAGAAATTGAAAATAAAAGAAAGGGAAGTAAAATTTGAACTAATTTTAATCCAATGAATTTAAGAATTGATTTTTTTTTGTTGAATTTAATGAATTATAATTTTAAACTAAAGTGACATTTGGGATCATTTTGTTTT
>NEWO01000042.1:195978-207196 GCA_003013225.1 Phalaenopsis aphrodite | reverse complement strand
GAACAAAATTATATATTAAATAATTACCCGAATATTTCTTGTTGACTTTATTACATTAAATTTGTATGACATTCAGACAAGTGGTGATGCATGAATCAAATGCATCTTTAAGTTTAACTTTGATAATAAAATTTCAATTCGTATTTTAAGAGTCCTGTATATAGAAAACATGCTCTACTTGTGACGAAAAAATGAAAGGGTCTTGCTTCAATTTCTCTGCACTATGAATTAAATGAGATAATTTCACTAAAGGACTTCCAAATTGATCTAACTTCATATCATTTGCAGATGCACTTGCCCATTCACATTTGAAAAACACATTTCGAAATATATCAGAATAATTTAGGTCAATAATATCAGTCAACCTACCATAATAACAAAATCTGTAAGCTTCTAAGCTTCTGTGATGTTAACAATACCATAATTTTGAGACATCTTATTTTCATTACGGTCTCTAGTATAAAAGTTATATCGATTTATGCACAATCCTTTGTAGCTTTTTCACAATTTTAGTAAGCATTTTAGTTCCATCACTTTGTGATTTATCACTACGCATAACCTACAAGACAACTCATTTATCATAAAATATTTACTTCAAATGTTGAATAAATATGAAATATTAAAAACTTACTCTATTTTTATACCAATAATGAATGTTTTCATTCACAAGCTTCTCGACGTCATAAGGTGTGAGATGTGTATGTTGACATCTTTTTTCTTTTCTTATTGTCTATGAAACTTTCTCTAAAAGTTATAATATTATTATAGTGGCGAAACACATATCTGTGTGCTTGCAATAGATGATTTGTCATCCAAGACAATAGATGTTACCTTACTTAATGGCATTCCACGACTTGAAAACTTATAAGATAATAAATCTCAGTTTATCTAGGCAGAACATCAAATCCCTCTAGATACTTAGAAAAAAAAAAGATATTCCTACCTCATCAATATAGCCTTCCTTAAATTATCCTTCTGGTTGTGCTTTATTGCCAATGTAAGCTTTAAATAATAGAAACAATCTATTCACATATAAAATTTTGTGTAAGTAAATAAATAAATTAAAAATAATCATAATTTACCTTTCAAATGGACCACCAAGCATAATCCATCAATATTGCACAGGACCACCAAGTTTTATATCTTCAACTAAATAAACAAATTAATGAATCATAATTGTAAGGAATGAGGGCAAGAAACATTTCTCCATTTAACATAAAGTCAATAAAATGTTATAATGTAACTTTTTCAATTCACTTGGATTAATTATCTTAGCCCATATTGTTTTTCAAAATATTGATATTTCCACTGCAAAGCTCAATACTTCATCTGAAGGTGTTGAGCACCTCAATGCAATTGGAAGAATATATTCAATAAGAACGTGACAGTCATGACTTTTTAAACATGTTAATTTACGCTCGCTGATGTTTACAGGGCTAGAGATATTTGAAGGATAGCCTTTAGGAACTTTCATTTTTGCTTCTTTGATAATGTGAACATTGTTGGCGGAAAAATGTAACCACCGTTCTTATTAATAAGAGGTTGGAAATCAATTCTTATGCTGATGTCAACTAAATCTTGTCGCACTTGTAGATTATGTTTGAATTTATCAAAATTTAATGAAGTCCAAATGAAATTATCACAAATATTATTTTCAGTATGCATGACATTAAAATTATGTTGTGACATGTTATACTTTTAGTAAGGCAGGTAAAAAAAAATGTTATTCTTCTTCCTTATGATTGAATCTTGCAACTGCTCACTTATTAGCATTATGTTTTTCCACTTCAAATCCTTTTTGTCTTTGTTAATTTTTCTAAAAGTTTTATGCAAGTCATGAACTTCTGAAAAAAATTGACAACTCGTCATTCGATGTGGTGCAGTTCTCATCTCCTCTGTGTTATCAAACTTTTCTTTTTTGATGAAACATTTGATTAGGAGATAGTCAACGATGATGACCCATACATGAGAGTTTTTTAATCTTATACAACCATGAAGATTCTGTAAGATTCTGTATTTTTGGCACAGTAAGGGCAAGCAAATCTTTCTTAAGTACTACATGTGGATAGCATGCCATATGTTGGAAAAAACATTAATTGTCAACATTAGCTTTGCACACATATTAAAATTTTGTCCACTAGCTGCATCATAACACGAAACTCCATGCCATAATTCAATAATTTTTTGAATTAATGGTTGTAAATAAACATCAATATTATTTCCAAGACTTCTGTTTTCGTTTCTTTTATTTTTTATTTTTGAAGGAGTCATCTGTTTGTCTATCATCATATATTTCCCTTTTCTACATAAGTTTCTCTTCTGGATCATGTGATTGAACATGAGAATAGAGGAATTGGAAAGACGAACAAACAATAAAAACAACAAATAATAGAAAGAAAATGTGGAGTGCTTGCGTCTGATAAATCTCGTAAAAATATGTCAAGTATGTCCTCCCAAACAAGATCGAACGAAAGCACTTTGGATCAATAACCACAAAAGAATACTACTACCCACAATCAGAGATTCAGATTTGTTTGAATGTTATGGGGTTTAAAGTGCTCCCAAATAGATGTATCCCTTAATTACATCTTGGGGGTTGCCCAAGAATACTATTGATCTAAGAAGTTTTGGTTACATTAGAAGTGACAACTAATGTAGGGCTATGAAAGGGCAATTATTTTGCAAGGGAATATTTCAATGCCTTTGAAGCTCCCGCTAAGCCACGGGGCGGAGAGTGAGTCTCTCACAGTCCCACATGAGTAACGGACTCATCGACATATAGAACCTGCAAAACAACTGAATCATCTTGATGGAGAGTCCCAATACGTTAAAGTACTTCCAGGCCATAAGGGCAAATGATAAATCATCGTATCCCAAACAGGTGGCAGCTCATTAGTAATCAGACTGTCAAGATGATATCAACGATAGTAAGAGGAGCGACATGGCTCAAAGTGAATAGTTAAATGAAGGGAGGAGTAATCCCTAACAGGTAAATGTGCCTGGTCGGGGCACTACAAACCCGTTATCTCAAGCTATTAGGACCCTAAGTTTACCTTGTCATGAAGATAGTCGACGCAATACGCTCAGAAATCCCTAGTCAGTAATTCGTGAAAACCTCAGTAGCCCTAAGGTCAAAGTACATAACTCTATCATATGACTATAAGGTGGTGTGGGACTTATACCCGTCAAAGTAGTGAGAATGCCGCAGGAAAGAAGAGAAAGGAAGGTTCATCTACACAGTTGAGAACACTTCTAAGAATAGGACTTACTCCATGTCTGGGTTGGGGAAGCAACTAACACCTTAAGCGCACTAGACAACCACCTAAATAGAAATATATATTAGGCCACTCGGGTTGGAGAAGCATGAGAGCTTCTCTTCGAGACATGCAAATGATGTACTTATCTAAAGCGGTGCTTTGATTTTGTGGAGTCCCTATTAATTATGACTTGAGTGAGAGCCATGCTATGCAACCCTTTTAAAATCCTGCCTGAAGGCCATATAGAAAAATAAAAGCAGGTTTTTGAAAGTCCTGACAATTTTAATACTAAAATTTTGATTATCTCAATGTTTTATGATTAGGATTTTTTTATAGAAAAATTTATAATTTTACAGTCCTAGAGAGCCTAAATTATATTTTTTGTTGCATCCTAGATAAACCAGAAAGAAACTGAGAAAACAATTCAAGCATGCAAACATGCAAAAAAAAGCAAGATAATAAGCCAAATATAAAAGAATAAAAAGCCAATGACACTGGGTCGGTAACAAATCCCAGAAAAGAAAAAGTCGGTCAGGCTCCGCAAACGCATACACCTAGTTCTAATTCTATACATAAATGAGATTTTGAATTAGGAAACTGGAAACGAGCATGCAACTCCTAGTCGTCGTCATGTGGTTTTGTCTACCTAGAACCTCAGAACTCGTGCCCGTACCTTATTTCTAATACAAGTCACTCCTAGAACTCTAAAGTATAGGGGAAAAAGAGAAATAAGGACTCAGACCAAGATGAAAACAAAATCAGTGGGATAACCAACAAACATGTAATGTATAATGAGCCTTGCTTTTCTATCGGCAGAGTTAAATGACACATGCAAGCAAAATGTTAGTAGAAATCATCACATGCTCCCCCTTTAATTTTACCTGTGTGTGTGCATATACATAAACACTCCTCTATGGAGGTCTCTCTCAGTGAATAGAAGCTTACCATATTTAAAGATTTCTAAAAGAGAGGCTTTATTCATTTCAATAAAATAAACACATTCCATTAAATGATCAAAGTTGATCTAGAACTCTACGATCATTCCATATTTCTTAAACAAATTTTTACCTTAATGATATCAAAATTGAGTTTCATTTGGCTCCTTAGATTTGTAAAGTTACTCATGTTAACTACTAATTTGGTCAAACTAGAGTTCAAATGCATTAAAATTCAAATACCTTTTCTTTTTATTTTCCTTCTCAAATACTTTGTAATCTAAAAACTAAGGTCTTGTTTGGAATCTTTTTAATTTAATTTTTTTATTTTAAAATCATATGTATTTACTGTATTTTTGCATGCTTTTATTTTTTATTTTAAAATACAAATTAACTTACATTTTAAAAACACTCAAAGTATCAAAAAATTACTTTAATTATTTTCTTAATAACTTAACATAGCACAACCTGTCAAACATGTTGTAATTTAAGTAATAGCATATACAAACTTAAACATAAATATAAATATAAATATAAATATTAATATAAATCAGAACTAATCTCAAATAACCCCCAAGTCAAGATCTACTTTGTCAACTATATTTTCAAACTTTTTTCTATTTAAATATTCAAATACTCTGAGATCTAAAAATTAAATATTAATCTATAATACATCACACATATTTTCTAATCTCATATGACAACATATTTCAGAAACAGTGCCATAGAATAAACAGCCTCCCGATCGACTCCCATATAAAAACTTACACAATCAGTATCCTTTCTTCCAACCATATGATTAACTTGACCCATTCCCATTTTAAATACATCCACACCACAATTATTTTTTCCTACCCCCACCAAATCCGCTTTAGCCCATAGCTGACATCCACCATAATTAATTAACCATGTTCCTACCAATCGATCCCATCTTGCTCTTCCCCAACTAAACCAAGATGCTTTTCCCCCGCCGGAAATCCCCGCCGAACTTGCGGTCGTCGGAGCCCCTCGTCGCCAAGCAAACCGTCTCCTTTTCCGCCGGCCGGAAACCCAACGGCCTCATCTCCGCATTCGCCGTCGTCCTCTCCGCCCTCCTCCTGGCTACCTTCATCTACAACATTCATTTCACCAAGTCAGCACAACATTTCGTTATTCGCTTTCCCGCACAAACCCAAGGCCAGGATGCCAACAGGAGCATAATTGCCGTGAAGGAGAGGGAGAAGGAGAAGGCTTTTGTGGGCGTGCCGGAGAGCTGCGATCTCTTTACCGGCGAGTGGGTGTATGACAACGTGACGCGGCCATTATATAGAGAAGAAGGGTGTGAGTTTCTGACGGCTCAGGTGACGTGCATGCGCAACGGCCGTGTGGATGACACTTATCAGAAGTGGCGGTGGGAGCCTCGGGATTGCTCGCTTCCGGAGTATGCATCTCTTTGTTAATTATGCTAAAAAAATTTTTTTTTATGGAATTGAGGAGGAGGAGAGGGTTGAGTGATAATCAATTTGGGGTTTGGCTAATTTTTACGTTTGTCAGCCTTGAGATTGGGGAAAGTGTGTCAGTTCATTAAAAAGGATTGCAATTATTTTTAATGGAAGGATTTTCAAAGTTTTTGATCAAGACCTATTTAAATGTTTTTAATATCTGGCATTTACATGGACCACCCAATTTCTAGCTGTTATATGTCTAAAACTTCAATTAAACTTTTTTTTTTTTTTAACACTTATACCGTCTAAACCTCGTGAAAATATTACATTAGTAGTACTCATTAATCCTGACGTAATTTGTGTCTGGAGTCCAATAATGAGGTGTCACATTTCAAGTGGGATCATTGTAATGCATTGGGATTAGTCAGTGTTAAAATTTGTGGGACTTACTTAACACGTGACGTCTTGTCATTACACTTCGGATGCATCTGGAGTACCGATTTAATATTTTTCCTTAAACCTTCTATATCAAATCTAAAATATCAGCATTTTCATCTTTGAAAGTAACATCTCTTTCATTTATAGATAATGTAATATGAATATAAAAATTCAAATTTTGATGTTAGATATGTAAATATATAGAAATTGAGTGGCATAGATATTTGTATATATATATATATATATATATATATATATATATATATATATACATATTGAAGTAATTTTAAATCATGATTTTTAGTAAGTTCTTACGTAAATACCTTGGGATTTGAAGGTTTGATGCAAGGCTAATGCTGGAGAAGCTGAGAGGGAAGAGGCTGATGTTCGTTGGTGACTCGTTGAACCGGAATCAGTGGGAATCCATGGTCTGCCTGGTGCAGTCCGTCATACCTCCGGGGAAGAAAAACCTTATTAAAAACGGTTCCTTCAACATTTTTCGAGCTGAAGTAAGTAATAATATGACATTAATATTCAAATAATGCTGAACCGGCATGATTATTTAGAATAATTGATTAGCATTGTTTAATAAATTGTATATGCTCAATATACTTTTGATTTAGGAGTATGATGCCACTGTAGAGTTCTACTGGGCGCCGTTTCTTGTGGAGTCTAACTCAGATGATCCCACAAAGCACAGTATTCTTGAGCGGATTATTATGCCCGAGTCTATTGAGAAACATGGCAAGAACTGGTTGGGAGTGGACTATCTCATCTTTAACACCTATATTTGGTGGATGAACACGATTACCATGAAAGTATTGTGAGTACTTCATAAACACCCACACAGCTATATATATATATATCTATATATATATATATATATATATATATATATATATATATATATATATATTAATTTGTTTAATATTTATTATTTGGTTTAATATATATGAGGTGGATGCAGGCGGGGATCATTCGATGAGGGATCAACAGAATATGATGAGATTGATCGGCCGGTGGCGTATGGGAGAGTGCTTGGGACTTGGGCAAAGTGGGTGGATGAAAATGTGGATCCCAAAAGGACGATGGTGTTCTTCATGAGCATGTCTCCGCTCCACATCAAGTAATTTTCATGCTACGACCCTTTTTATTTAAAAAAATTCATTATAGCCTGCAATTTTTTTTTTATCAAAGCATAGTTAGGATGGATCTCATAATTAATACAATTTTCTTTTAAATTGATCTAACACGAGTTTAAATTTGATTATGTACGATGCGTGCCAGAAGATTCACTGTGAGTAATTAGATAGTGTTTCAACATTGCACGAAAATCATGCATGCACTCAAATGATAAAAATAACATTTAGAGACCAAAAAAAATTTTGAACTTGAAAGGAAAAAAAAAACCAAGAGTTTTAAACTAGCTGAAATAATCCAATATGAGCTAGTGATTACACATCCATGTCATTATCTCACCAGGGCTTAGAGTGCAACACGTGAATTAGTGCATTATCAGGACACATCTTTCTGTGTAGTCAGAACACTCTGTTTTGAGTGTAGTGCATGGATCACACACTGATCGTATAGGGAGCATTATATGATTTTTAGGGCATGAATCCAGTGATGGATGAGGGATAGCCGGGGTAGACCCAGATTTTGACTCTTTTTAACCATTTTTTCTCTTTAAGTCTATGAAAAGGCCAAAAAATGGAGGGAAAATTAGATTCTCCCAACCTATTTATGTGGTCAACTGAGCTCTCCTTGACATTATTTTTGCTCACCACAAAGTCTCTCAACCTATTTGTGTAACCAATAGAGTTCCACTTGATGTTTTTCTTGCCTAGCTCAGTCTCCCACCCTGTGTGTGTGGTTAACAAAGCTCCCCTTAACATTCTCATCACCTACTTCAAAGTCTCCCAACCTATTTATAAGATCAAATGAGCTCTCCGTTATGCATTGTCGTTGCACGTTACAAGGGAAATTTTTTGTGCTTCAAGATGGTAACATCTATGAAATCCCACCCACCTAAAAACACGAGAAAAATCAAGAATCTCGAGTATACAATTTTGTTGTTGGGGGATGACTTGATGTTAATCCAAAAGAAATTTTATTTCTTGAATGATATCATTGTGAAGTTTTATGTCCCAATCGATTGAGCCTATTCTCATCCCCCAACATACATTTACATTTATGTGAAGTCGTTGCAGAGGGAAGACGGTGGGGGGTTGCAATTTCTGAAAATGGTCGGAGTAAGTATTTCTCAGTTTTTTTGTTAGGCAATGGAAATCATCATCATGCTGAATGTGTTTTAAAGGAAATGTTATTTGAAGGTGAAACTAAAGATTTTCGCTTAATTGGGCAAAACTTATTACTGACGAATGTGGTTGCTTTTCTTTTTAAAACAAATAATTGGATTTTTGCACAAATAATCATGTAATACAATGGTCCATGAGATTTTTCTAAAAATGGCCAGAGTCAGTATTTCTCAATTTTTTGTTGAGCAACAGACATCGGGCTGGATGTGTTTTAAAGGAATGTGATTTGAAGTTGACACCAAAGATTTTTGCTTAATTGGGCAAAATTTAATACTGATGGATGTGGTCGCTTTTCTTTTTAATGCAAATAATTGGATCTTTACACAAAGAATCATGTAATACAATGGTCCATGAGATTTTTCTTAGCAAAGAATGATTAGGGATTCCACAAGAAATGGGAGAAACTAAATCAAGTACTAATCGTGATTCTAAGAAAATGTGTTTACTCGTAAGTGCAACGAGGTCTAGGAAGCCGAGGAGTTTATGAGTAGATGTAAAATTTTATTTTCATGTATTTCTTTAATCTGCATGACAAAGAGTTGTTTGTTCTATATGGATAAAACAATGGATCTTTAAATGAGACTCAACCTTTCTTTGAGAGAGTGGAACTTTGATTTTGTCAAGGTTAAATTCCTCCAAAGCAAGTGTAAGTGTTAATAAGATTATGTAGCTATAGGATTTGGGGTTCTAGAATCTCATCTGACGTAGTGTAGGAATGAGCTATCAATGATAGTGACTTTCTTTTCACTATAACATGAGCACTCAAAAGTATGATGTCACAAATAATAAAATTAATCAAGCAAAGTATGAAGCTTTGATTGCTAGGCTTCGACTGGCGTATCAAATAGGTGCTCGGGATTTACTAGTTAAGTCAGACTCATTTCTGCTCGTAAATCATGTCAATGGAAAATTCGAAGCAAGAGAGGAATTAATAGTTAAATACTTCACCAAGAAAAAGAGGGGAATTAGATAATTCAAAAACTTCTGAACAGAGCATGTCGGTCGGGAGGAGAGTCATGTCGTTGATATCCTATTCAAAAGTGTTTGTTTGGGTGGAATACCTCATAAAACCTTCTCGACCGAGAATTGAGGAGCCTAAGACCATGAAGGCGGCGGTCGAAGGAACAAAAAATTGGATCCATACATCATCTATTTGGAGGCTGGGAAGATATCAGAAGACATTATAGACTGGAGACATTTCAAATCAAGGTTGCATTATATCTGATGATTGAAGGAAACTCTTCAGGTCATTGGTCACTTCAGTGTACTTAAGGTGTTTGAAGGAAGATGAAGCACAGGACGTCCTCCAAGAAGTACTCTCCAGAGAATAAGGTAGCCCTTAAGGAGGTAAAACTTTGGCTTATCGAGTGTAACGACAATGTTACTTCTGACCCATGCTTAGGAAGGATGCAGAGGAATTTTCGAAGAAATGCAATGTCAGAAGTATACACATTTGCATAGATAAACAACACGAAGCTTCAGCCGATCTCCAGCTCTTGGTCATTTTCCAATTGGGGGTTCTACATCCTAGGTCCATTTCCTTCATCGAAAGGCTAACAAAACTTTCTCTTGGTAGTGGTCGAGTACTTTTCAAAGTGGATCGAGGCTAAACTATTCACTTGAATCACAGTGGAGGCAGTTTAAAATTTCATTTGGTCAGATCTTATCTGTAGATATGGATTGTCGTTGGTCATTATTAAGGACAATGTGACTCAATTTTCAGAATAACTAGTGATAGATCTTTTTGCAAGTTAGGGGATTGATTTGAAATTAGCTTCATTTCACCACACTTAAATGAATGGGCAAGCCAAACCAGCAAATAAGATCATTCAGACTTTCTTAAGGAAGAAAGCCAAAAAAGAGAACGGGAACTTGGTAGATCTACTCTTGTCAGTACTTTGGGCTATTTGAATGACAGATTTGATGATGACCAGTTAAACCCATGCATGTTGACTCATAGGATGCAAGCAATACTATCAGTCAATTACAACCATCATAGCCAAAGGTTCTCACTGCTTCTTAATTCACCGAGAAGAGTTTTGCTGAATGGCAGGAAGCTAACAACGAGGGGGCAATGCTAGCTCTCAACCTCATAGATGAAAGGGGAACCAACTCAGCTCTTCGGCAGGAAGAAGTGAGCATACATGTTCAAGAGAAGATATTCATTCCAGAAGCCACTTGTGGACAGGCGATCGACAAGCTGGATCAAGCCTGGAGCGGTCCGTACATAATTAGCCAACAAATATCTTCTGGGGCTTACAAGCTAAAGACTTATGCCAAGAAGGAACTCTCTCGGGACATGGAGTTGAGATCTATCAGTTATGTACATGTTAAAAGGAGTATCGTTTCCAACATGTTATCTATTATTTTATCAATACAATGAAATTTGAAGTTAGATAATTGTTTTTAAAAAACTCAGGTCTCTCTAGCACTCGATGAACTAGGTTAGATCGAATAACGCGACAAATTTCAATGCTCAGGGAACTCGGATTGACCGAGTGATAAGGTACACATCAATTGTGATCTATTGTAATGTAAGTAGAACTATCGATTATTCACACTACCTTGAGTTGCAACCAATCTCCAAAGTCGATAAGATTTATGTTTTTGGAGATGGTTATCTGCTTGCTGAAAAAAAGCTTCGCATAAGAGTGTAGGTAAATCTTCTCAAAAACAAGTCTTGGTGGTTACCCTCACAAGTAACAACAAGAATCGTGACTAGTGCCAGGATTAAACCCGGTCGAGATGGAAATCTAATTGATCGAATGAGACACCATTAATTAAAACTTATGAGGAACGACCAATCAAAATGTAAAGAAATCGATTGATTTTAAAAATTAATCATC